>CAEGAE010069501.1:0-46623 GCA_903067095.1 Girardinus metallicus | reverse complement strand
AACCTGGTTCCGCTGCTTCCTCTCTTTTTATTAGGATATTCCCTAGTTACATCAAAGCTGCAGCCTCTAAAGGGTGGGGGCACACAGACTACAGCTCAGTACCTTTCACACTTTGATGTGTGTCTTATCTAAAGCAAAATAGTTTCAGTTGGCCTCCCTGCTCATCCGCTCTGGGCCCCAGCCTTCCTACTCCTCCAATAGTTCCAGGTGCAAGGTCACTTGCACAGAATACTCCAACTACGATGTTTCTGTAGAAGAAGGCTCTTCACATAGTTCAAATATATAAAGCATAATACTAATACATGATAAATTACATACAATTTCCTCAACAGAGTGTGAAAGTTATGGCTCCTGACATAACATAGTCGACCACATATTACACAGTAAACATTTCAAACCGGTAATAATTCAGCAATCTGCTCTCATCCCAGACCAGTTTATTTATTGTTGGACCACTTTGATCTCTATAATATAAGATCACAGACCTAATATGGAACCTCTGTCACACTGCATCCAGGCCTGGAAGTTATGATTCGTCAATTATAGCATCATTTAAAGCATCTGGGGTTGAAGATGAGTTGGAGAAGTTTACATTATTTAAAAATGAAAGCATTGTTGGGATTATTACTCATGTTGTTTGAAATAATTAGCTTTCTTTGTTGGCTCCATGAACACCAGTATATGAAAATATGATTGAAATTATTGTGTGCTGATTTGTGGCATAATTGCACCGTCTAAAGGTGAGGGTGTCCAAAGTGTGCCGTCTGTGGCCCTGGAAGTGACATTGTGCCCCTGACCACAAAAAAAATTGCACAAACTTGATTCTCAAGCTCAAGTTTGGAGTTTTAAAGCATTCATAAAATAAAATAATCATACAAAGAAATCTGTACTGCCTTTCAAGAACAATACACAATTTAAAACCGTCTGAAAGTGGAAGATACAAGACGAAACAGTCATCTTTTATCACCCATTGAATTTCACAAAAAAAATAAAAATACAGCATTTTTATTGACAATAGCAAAAAATATCTACATTTTGTGGCGTAACAGAAAGCAAGTGGGAAGGGGGGTGATAAGGCACATGAGCAGCACACACACACGACACACACGCATGATTCTAGTTAGACATGGGAGAATGCAGAGAAGCTTGATTTTTTTGTTTTTCAGATTATTTGTTTGAAACTGTCACTACATAAGTCGTTCAACAAATATGTAAAAAAATATATTTTTAATGAAAATTTACATACTACGTGATTAAGAAAATATCATTTATAAACACCTATAATACATGTGACGATATTTGCTGCACGGATCCATTAGAGCTTGTTTCATCTTGAACTTAGCCTCTGAACATCATTCTGAAAACTTGAGTTGTGTTTGATGAACAGCTGGAAATCTCTGCTGTGTTACATTAACTGCTGCTAATCGCACCAATAAAGTCTGAAACTGCATAATTTTTCCTGCTGCAGCGTCCTCCCTGCCTCCTCAACCTCCCTCCCTTCCTGGTTCAGCTAAACCTCAAGTTTCCCTCACTGTCTTCACTTCCCTGCTCCGTCCCACACCGACATGTCACATTTCTCCTGCACTCCTTTTGTCCTGGAGCGAACAGTGGGACTCAAAAGTTTTTTACCCTTCTTAGAAGGACGTCTTATCTTCCCCTCAAATAATCACTCTAGCAGGAAAATGACTTTTTGAGGCAGGGAGGGGTAATAGAGGATGTATTTGTAACGAGTGTAGTGTGTGTGTGCGTGTGCCTGTGTGTGTGTGTGTATGCTGCAGTTATTCTGCTGACTGCAGGACGTCCACTTGGCAGGAGTGAGAAGTGCATCAGCAGTTTGCAACTGAATGAATGAAGATAAGGAAAATAGGAGCTAAAAGATCAATCTAATTGATTATTACTGCACACACAGCTGCACTTCAGCACAAGATGAAAAGGACAGTCGGTTTAAACACACACCCTTCATAGTTCATGCCCCATAACATTAACTGGTTGTCGTTCATTTACCATATTTTGTCTGTGGTAAACTTTTAAAAACACATGGACAGCATTTAAAAGCTCAAATAATAGCTAAAGACTCTTACACCTGCCCATTTTAGTAATTCAAACAACAAATGTATCTTAATATGCATTGACACACACAACACAAGCCGTCTTGGCACTACAGCAGAAGATAACATCCATGGTCTTCATTGTTACCACTCTTTGGGGTCCAGCCAATCAGTGCCAAGGAAAATGAATGCTGCTTCTGGATTGGCTGTCAATGTCAATTAGTATTGTGCTTTGATATCTCAAATGCCCAAGTTGCCTTTTCTTTCAAACATTTTAGATACACTCCATGAAAATATCTGCAAATAGACACATTTCCAGAGAATCACTTGCAGTTGCTTTGGCAAATTTTCCACTGTTGAAATGGTCTTTGCAATGAAAACATTGCAAAGACTGAACTGTAAATAGACGAGGGGTCCGCTGCACTAAGTGACTTCTCAAAGCAAGTGGTTCTGGTGAATTTTATCCAGGGACGACAAAATAAAAGAGCATTTAACACAAATACACCAATTCCCAGTCATGCCATCGTTATTATGCGTGTCAGGGTTTTTCATAATTTGTTTTTGTAATTTTCACAATTTAGGATTTTGTTGGCTGACATTCCTCAGGTGTAATCTGCAGAATGTGAAGGTTATCCTGAATGTACTCACTAGTCAGGGTTGAGATTGAGAGAAGCTGACTGAGGCAGTCACTCTGCGTTGTGGCAGTCTGCCTGCAATCTGGAACTGCTTGTGATTAGGACATGCTGCCTCCTCACTCTGCCGGTGTTTCTCACACAGTAGGTACTGCGCTTCCTTTAGAGTGTATTGTGCTTTTTGTGGTCTTTTGTCCTGATGGGATTCTTGTCTGAAGTTCAGTTTCTGTGCCTCAGATTTTTTTTGTTAATCTGCTGAGTCAACTTTGCAGTGAGACTCTGAGACTTTGTGTTTGGCAGTGGAAGTGCTCAAGGCGAGCCGGCAGCGCTCCGCTCTGCTCCCCTGTAGTTGCTAGAGATGCTGCAGGGGAGAGCCTTGCAGATAGAGATGCTGTTCTCCGAAGCTGCATGCTTTAATATGAGCTTTTTTTCTGTCCTGCAACAATGACACGGTTGTACAGGACAAGTTTGCGAAGGATTAATCCAACGTCGCCCTGTGTGTGTGTGTCTGTTTCTGCAGTCATCGGACCTGGAGTGCATTGAGTGAAGATGATTCCTGTGCTGATCTGTGCTTTGGTCTCCCTGAGTGTTGCGGAAACCAATTTAGACATTCTGTACCCTGAGCTGGAGCACTCCAGAACCATCTATGTCACAGGTAAGTTTTGTTTCCCTTCTGTTCGCTCACAGTGTCATCCTGAGCTCTATCACATGAGATACAGAGTTGTTTTAGTGTTCTTCGCTGTGTTTCGTTCATGACACTCTCTCTGCAGAATACTCGACTTATCAGCGTGGCTCAAAGATAAGGCTGCAGTCATACACAGATATTGTTCTGGAGTTCGTGTACTGACAGATGAAAACTCTGTAAATGTCAAGATTCCAAAAGCTGTTCGCAGAGTTCTGATATCAAAACTCTGTTTCTGTTCATCCACTAGACTCTGTTCGATCAGGGACCAAAATTACAACATCTGTTCCATTTTCAGCTGCTGTAATTCTCTTTCACACTGCACTGTGTCAAATCCACCAAACCTTTTTAAAAACATGTTCCTCTCCTGGCCTGTGGGTGGCGCTGCACAAAAAGCCACTAAAGGAAACAACGCAAAAATCTGGGAGCAACGTTCTTCCTCGTGAAATATAAACAAAAATGAAGTGGAATCAGATTTTAGAGGTTGTAGGATTTCTCTTTTGTTTTTGAAAAAAGATCACGGGTCATTTCTCCGGATGGTGCTAGACTTACGTGTTTGTTTTAGTTGTATTTACCCAGAATGCCCTGCGATTATAGTTCTCTTCCTCCTTTTGGAGCGGTCTCCGGTCCGGTTGGCGTTCATCTACACATTCAAACCGAACCAGAGTTCACTTCTACCAAACTGAAACCTAAGTTTGGACCAGAGTTTGCTGTTTTGGTCCGCATCAGACTGAATGCACCCTAAGTCTTCACTGGATTCTAAAATTCTCATATTAAAATTCAAATGTTCCACATTTGCTAGTAAAAAGAAGTCAAATTGTAAAATCTATATATGAAAAGTATATCCATGATGATTGATATCCTGATGTACCATCTTTAAAAACATCAACTTGACACAGTTGCTTTCTGTATGACTTAACTTATCTCTACTGTGGATAAATTTTGACCTACTCGTCGTTATACTATATCAGTTCAATGCTGGCATGACCCAGTTTGGAGCGACACGCTGCCTCACACTTCAACCTGCAATACTTTGGTATACAAAGCTGATGTTGACTCAGTGATTGCAGGGTGGCTGGGTTCTTGTAGCTGCAAAATGAGGCCCACTCATCAGCTGTTAGGGTTTCACCAAACATGGACAGGACATTGTTCCAGCCTTCTGCTTAAGTTAGGAGTATTTTTGCACACTTAGGTCATGCTGTCATTTTTTTCCCAGAGAGAAAATGCTTTCTTTGGACATTCACTTCTAATTGCAGCATCGTAAACTTCGACATATTGACTACGGCCTTTGGCATCTGAGATTAAGTTTCTACTGAATTATTTTCTACAATTTCTCTGAGCAATGCAATGTCTGATTTCAGAGTGAACTTTGCTGACACTTTAAAAAGATTGACTGCTGTCTTAAATGTTTACGACTTCTCAATTTTATTTTTGTATTTAGAATAATAGGCTTCAGTTTGTTCAAAAATGGTCTCTACAACCTTCCTCAGATTGATGGACAATGGTGCATTCACACCAGCCCTGTTTAGTCAGCTTTAATCCAACTCCAGTCTGTTTGCCTCCAAAGTCCAGTTTGTTTGGGAAGGCGTGAATGCGTAGTCGAAATCTGGTCCGCCTACAAACCTCAGTCTCGGTTCAGCTGAAGTGACTCTGGTGTGGTTCAAATGCCAAGCAAACCAGAGACTGTGCTAAAAGCAGGAAGTGGACTATCGCAGAGGGCATTCTGGGTAAGTACCACCAAATCAAGTGTGCAAAATTAGCACCAGCAGTAGCAATAGATTGTAGTCTTTTACCAACAACAAAAGAGAAATCCTACAACCGCTAAAATCTAAAACCACTCCATTTTTGTTTACATTTCGTGATGAGGAAAGTTTTGCTTCTGAGCTTTTGGTTTCGTTTCCTTCAGTGGTTCTTGCTCTAGTGCCACCACAGGCGAGTGGGGAACATGTTTATAAAAGGGTTTGACTTGTTTGACACAGTGCAGTGTAAAGGAGAACCACAGCAGCTGAAAATGTAACAAATGTTGCAATTTTAGTCCCCAATCAAACCCAGTCTACCTGACTATCAGCTGAGGAAACATCCTAAATTGCTTTTTAAGTCACTCTTGATGTTTGTCCTTTAAGTGGTAAAACAAGATGATGGGAATGTAATAATATGTGGTGTGTTTCCACCCAGCCTACTAGGTGCAGACTGTTAGCAACGTCAGTGTCATGAAGAGGCACAGCATCTCATTCTTGCAGTTCCTCAGCACAAAGCATGGAATCAATGTGCTATTTGCTGTTTAGCTAATCTCATTCATGCTTATGCAGCAGCTGGAATTAAACGTTTTGTGTGGAGGCAGCCAACATAAGCTCAGCGAAGGAGGGGAGAGTTTACAGAGGCAAACCTAAAGTAGGGCCATCAGTTTGCTCAGAATATTTCTGGATCACTCTGAAGCTGAATATTTGTCAGAAGGTTTATGGAAAGGCCAGATGAAAGGAGGTTACCTAAAACTGCCTCAGTTACCTTTAAAGTCACCTCTGACTGACATCTTTAGGAAACGTCCTAGTCCAACAGAGAACAATATAAACCTGACCTTTATTTACAGAAAGCCAACAAAGCAGTGAAGGTCAGGTCGGTGTTATTGAGGTTTATTGAGCTATCTATCAGAGAAACTCAGTGAAGCATTAAAATATAGCAACAGTTATGGCACGAGGAGACTCTGTCAGTGTCTCCTCGCGTTATTTTGAAATTTGCTTAAAGGAATTCTAACAAATGTATCCAAATTTGTTAAAATAAATCACATTTTGACTCTATATCATCTTGCAGTCTTGTTTGATTACTGTGTTATCAGAATCACACTTTAATATTTCTCCAGTCTTGGAAACATTCTCCAAATCTATCAGATTGTCGGCACATCAGCTCTCTTCAGGTGAACCCACCGTTGTAAGGTTAATTGGGTAGGCCAGAGGGATATTAGGGATTGGAATTTTTTTATCTATTTGTGTTTTTGGAAAAATGGATTTTTGGTTGCTTCTTATTGTATTTGTTTATGCACGGTCAGCACATGAGATTGTTGTCGCCTGTAGGAGACAAACTGTAGAGATACTTCAGCCTTGCTGTTGACTCTTTATCTTAAATCTCTCTAATTAATTTGGGAGAAACTGATGATGCTTTCTGTCACATGTTATTGGTGACTACCTCCAGCTTGCCATAGTGAATGGATAGTACTATGGGATTTCCTCTGGACCCTTCTCCTGACTGATTAGTACTCCTGTACAATTAGCCCTGAGAACAACAAAAGCACTACCAGTTCATGAAAACACTCAGACGTTTACAAAATGTTGATTGTGTTCATCTTAACCTAAGGAACAAACGGACTTCTACAAAATGACTTTTGTTGTCCTGTTTGGTCTTAAATACCAATAAGTATACTGGTTCCAATTACAATAAATCTCCGTTTTGCAGAAAATGGGCCCAAATTCAATGTGATGGCTGAACAAGCGAAGGTCGTAACGAGGCGAGGGGGAAATGTAACATTACCATGCCTGATCCAGAGAGAACAGCAACTGCCACCCAGTCGCAAGATGAGGATCAAGTGGACCAAACTGACTTCAGACTATCTGAAAGAGGTAACAACTGATCTGAATTAGATGAAAAAGTTTTTTATTTTCTCAATTATAATGGCTAGGGCAGGCCAGGAGAGGCTGAGCAGCTAAAGCCTTTCCTCTGCCTACATCTCCCAGAATGCTGTGCGGTTCTGCATCAGAGTTCAGGAAAAGTATTGAACATTGTATCACACATATTATCTATTAATATTGATAAAGTGTCTATCTTGATATACATTGTTCAAATTTATTTATTGTTCAAATCTATTAATGACATTAAAATAATTGAATCCTTCAGTGGAATTTCAATTCAAATATGAAACTAATTGTGTTGTTTAAAATTTAAGTTTTTGTTAAAGCATCTGTGCCTTAGTTCTGCAACCATTTTGACTCCTAATTTAGCATAAATATAAGGTTTGATTAAAATGATCTCAGTGGATCATTTAACACTAAACTACTTTCAAATAGTCAACAAATCTGATATCATGGCTGTTGCTTTTAATGCATCTACAGGCATTCATCCAAATAACTAAAATATTGTAAATTTAAGTATTAAGAAGCTGACAAAGCGATGACATGATCATCTGGGCTTTTCTAGCTTGTTTCAAGGCACAGTGATGTATATCCACTTCTGAATTTGCAGAATAATGTAGGAATGTTTCGCTCAGTGTTTTGATATTTAGGCATTTCGGATATTGTTGCTAATCCTACTTGACCTAAAACAGGAAACGTTTAGTGTAATTTAAAGCTGCAGTATGAAACTTGTATAAAAAATATATCTTTTTTACATATTTGTTAAAAATGTTACAAGGTTGTGACAGTATAAAATGAGACAGATAATCTGTGAAAAGATCGATTTTTTTCATCTTGAGCTACTATTGCTGTCTGAAGAAACACACCGCTCCCAACCTAAAACAATCAATGATAGCCCGGAGGAGGGGCTTAGTGCTGTCAATCACTCTCATGTACTGTTCAACGTTCTAATGGTGGAGAAACAACTAACCGTTAAAGGAAAACTCTTTGTTCTCTGTCATGCTAATTAGCCTAAACATTCACAACAGGCTCTGCTATCAGGAAGAAGCTGCATCGTAGCACGGAGAAAGGTTGGTGGGGGGATGAGCAGCGCCACATGGAGGGTGACTGACAGCACTAAGACCTCCTGTCTCTTATTGGTAGTTTCTCCTTAGCATTGGAGAAGGCAGAGGAGCTCGATTTTTTTCACAGATGGTATAAAGCAACAGTATGAGATGTTTCATATTATGTTGTCATGACATAGTGACTGTTTGAACAAATATTTAAAAAGATACTTTATATAAAAGTTACAAACTTCTTTAAAATCAGACAGTGAGAAATAAAGTGCCATTTTGTACAGTGTACATAAATATCAATTGTAACTCAGTTGCGACAATGTTTTTCTGTTCTTTATTCAGTGTTCCGCTCTAGTTTGAGAGTATTTCTCTAAGTATAAGGAAACTACAACCTACGTCCTCTGACTATGCTCTAGGTGGACGTGTTTGTCACCATGGGTTACCACAAAAGGAGTTACGGGGCTTTCCAAGGACGTGTCCAATTGCAAGGTGCCTCCCCGATGGATGCCTCCCTGGTGATGACCGATGTCACTTTGGACGATTATGGGAGATACAAATGTGAAGTGATTGATGGTCTGGAGGATGACACAGTGGTGGTGTCCCTCGAACTTGAAGGTAAAATGATTGGGTGGTCGAGTTTTTTAAGAATAGGAAGCATTGAGCTCTTGGAAGGAGTACGCAATGTCAGTGTTGTATTGTATAAATGGGCTCTGTCTAAATTTAGCTCCAGGGTCAAAGACTGCTGGGAGGAATGTCAGCAAATGAGAGCATGGTGTACATTAGCGTCAAAGCAGTTTCATTATGTTTGTAAGTAGCTGGGGACACCTGCTATTAGAGCCTAAAGCTAAAAACGCCGGCAGCAGCTGTGCTTCATCTCCTGTCATTCACCAGGGTCAATAAAACTGGACAAATTCTAGTTTTATTTCCCATGTACAACAGAATTATTGCAACAAGGCTTTCCTGTTGTTGGCCTCTCCCTGCAGGTGTTGTCTTCCCCTACTTCCCCCGCCTGGGACGCTACAACCTGAATTTTTATGATGCCGAGCGGGCATGTCGAGACCAGGATGCCGTGGTGGCATCCTTCGACCAGCTGTACGAGGCGTGGCGCAGCGGGATGGACTGGTGCAACGCTGGCTGGCTGAGCGACGGCTCTGTGCAGTACCCCATCACCACACCCAGAGAACCCTGCGGAGGGAGGAACACGGTGCCGGGCATTCGCAACTATGGCCTGAGAGACAAGGACAAGAGTCACTACGATGTGTTCTGCTTCACTTCCTTCCACAAAGGTGAGGGGTCAGACTTGTGTCTGTGAAGGGGGTTTCTCCTCATGCTCCAATACCTGAATTCACCTTATGGTTCAACATCTCGTAGAGAAATGTTTAGCAGAATACCTACTTAAAGCTGCAGTTTGTAACTTTCATAAAAAATATGTTGTTTTTTTTACATATGTGTTGAAATTGTCATCGTCAACAGTGATATGAGAGAGGTAATCTGTAAAAAGATCAATCTCCTCCCTGAACTGTTATTACCGTCTGAAGAAATGCACCGCTCCCGACCAAAACCAACAAAACAGAGCCAATCAACCTAGTGTTCAATCCACTTAATGCGCTAATGGTGCTGTGAATGCTAATTAGCCGTAGCATTCACAGCAGGTTGTGCTAGCTGCAGAGAGGCAGAGAGCAGTGGGAAGAAGGAGAGGGATGCTGAGCAGCGGCAACACAGTGTATGACATGGTTCGGGTTCTCTTATTGTCTGTGTTTTCCCTCCAGGTAAATTCTACTACCTGATCCAGTCGTCTAAGCTCACCTACGACGAGGCTGTGAGGGCTTGTCAAAAAGATGGTGCTCAGATCGCCAAGGTTGGCCAAATGTTCGCTGCCTGGAAACTGAACAAGTACGACCGCTGTGACGCCGGCTGGTTGGCGGACGCCAGCGTCCGTTACCCCATCTATCATCCAAGGCGCCGCTGCAGCCCCACAGAGGCCGCTGTGAGGTTCAATGGCTTCCCCGACAAGAAGCACAAGCTGTACGGAGTGTACTGCTACAAGGAAAACAACTAATCCTGCGAAGGCTGTCCTGCAAACACCTACACACAGTTCACAAGCATGCACAAACATAGACGTCAAAGACCACTCTCGGTGGGTTAGAATGCATAGAAAAGAGAATTGTAATAACGAGTGATGCTTTCACTCATGGGAGATTTAAGATGTTGCATCATCATTCAGGACCTTAAAATATATTTTAGACATATATTTGATATTATTTAATCAATGCCAATAATGGGTTGGGTGGGCTGCCTTGTGGGTTAGATTTGAAAATATAAAAGCTAATGCAAGAATGTCATACAAGAAAAAACATGCCAACAAAACTAACAACAGCTAAGTGTGTCAAGGTTGGACCAAAACGTTGGGCACTTCTTTGGTTTTGGGTCCCAACATGAAAGCAGATGAAATCTCAGCCGTTCCCTACTGCCCCTCCCCTCTCAACAAGGTGCTACAGCTGCATCCTACCTTCCGCTTTTTTTTCACGTTTTTCTACAAATGCATTGAACCAAACTTGGACCAACAGCAAAGACAAAAACAAATAGGAACATCTAGCTGTTAGCAACGTGTTTTCTAAGTATGTAGAATGTGATAAACTTAGAAATGTATTTGTGTTGATATTTTTTATACACTGTAGAAATGTTTGTTGCTGTCTCTCTGGCCAATGTCTTCTTGGTTTACATAAAACATACTGCAGTATTACCAGGGTGGGCTGGGGTTGGGGTTAAAGATGGGGTTGGGATTGGGGCAGGGGTTGGGACTGGGGGGTGTTTGCACTGATCAGATGACATTCAGGATGGTGGACGACATAAACATCAATTTTTCTCCCAGAATGCTTTGCCTGAGTAGAAGCAGCATTGCTCGTCTTGCTTGGGTCGCTGTCACTTCTAGAGCGATGCAGGGACTGTAGGCCGTCGCAGTGTTTGGCTTCAGAGCATGGCTCAGCTATAAGAAGCACACAGCTAAGCAGCTTCCAGAAGATTTACTCTCAACTTCGTGTCAGTGCTTTGATAAAGCGTTATTTTTGATAAAGTTATTGGGTTTAAGTTGAAAGAGCAGAACAAGCCTTATTGATGCTTGTCATTATATTCTTTTGGAGACAATATTTTTAGCATGACCTGTTCTAAAAGTTAAAAATGACTTATGCCTTCATCAGATGTTTTTTTCTGTAGATGTAGACTGGGTGAAATGATGTCCGCTGCATTTTATGATTAAATTCAAAGGATTTTCCTTTTTAAATGCTCCCTAAAATTGGGATTTTTGAGTTAGTTGCATCAGTGGTTTAAATTAGTAAATAAACATTTTACGATTTTTACATTTAGTACATTTCCAACCCATACAGTACGTGCAGTAAAAAAGTTTTGGGGTTTTTGCTTATGTCACACTTAACATTTAGATCATGCAATAAATTTGAATTTCAAATGAAGATAAAGTACAAAATGCAGTTTTCAAATGTATTTATTAAGGGATTAAAAACTATCCAAATCAACGAATAATATCTTATTAATTAACTGCTAAAACATATTTTTTGGAAATGTAGATCCAGACTTCGTGCCGTCATGTGAACAAATACACTTGTTTGTACACGAGCATGACTGACAACACTAAGACACTCCCCTTGGCTCTGATTGGTTGTTTTTGTGATTGTTCAGATAGCAACACACTGGGAAGAAGTAGAGGAGCTCCATCTCTTCACAGATTATCTGTCTCGTATTACACTCCCACCACATGGTGACAGTTTCACAAATATTTAAAAATATATATATATTGGTATATTGCTATTAAAGTTACATGATGTAGCTTGAAGTGAATGAAAACATAAAAATGTACCCAAAAACCAATCGGCAAAATTATTTAGTGATTGGGATTCTGAGGGCTAAACCAGGTAGTTTAGTGAATTTGTAAAGTTCTGGTGTGAGTTAGACTGGCAGGATAGCGGGAAGGAAAAAAACCTGAAGGATCTGACAAAGGTTTGACTAACAGGGAGGTGTGTATGCTGGACAGGTGGTTGCTTAGCAGCAAGCATCTGCTGGGGTGGAGGCAAGGAGCTGGAGAGAGCTAAGACAGAAATGACTGATAAACATAAAGTAGAACCAGAGAAATTAACACACAGTTAGCAAGAATGGATAGAAACAAAAACAGAAACCCTAAAATTCCAAACCAGATCAAACCAAAATCTTAAGACAGCTGCTGTGTTGTTTTTTTATGACTTTTTGACTTAATTTATATCACTTTTAGGTTTAAGTTACTTTCAAGACATGTTTGTCATGTTATTCAAGGTTCAAAGAGTAAAAATACACGAACCTCTCTAAACCTTCAACCTTTATTTGAAGCACAAACAGACTGACATCTGTACAGCTGTGGGGGGGTTTCGGTGCTCATAACAAAGAGAAACAATGTCTTTCCTTTTCCATCAATGGATAAATTCGGATTTCCACTGTAATCAACAGTTTAGAGTTCATAACATCTAAATCTGTGCTGAAAGTGTGCAGCCCACTCCCTAGGCGGCAGGTGAAAATAAAAACGTCTGGATGAGGTTGAAGAGGAAACGCTTGGTGACAAAATGTTGATGGCACATAGTCAGATGAGGTCACTCACTGGATGAAGCCAGGCCTGTGTGTGAGCAGGCAGATGTGCTGGCATTAAGTGGCTTCTGACATGCTATCTAAGCTCTCCAAGTCCCTGTTGAAAGCATCTCTCAGTCTCCCAGCTTGCTGAGCAAACAACAGCCAAGCTGTAGCAGCCTGCTGCATGAGGAAGAAACACAATCAGTCATTTCTATATGAAGCATGAAGGGATTCTTCCATATATGGGCATTATGTGTTTACAGGCACAGATTTAGGTTTAGGTTACCAAGCTGAGGGCTGGCGTGTTGCTACTGTCTCTGGCTGGATCCCTGACAAATTACTAAACATTATGTCATTTGATTTCATTTTTTATTTCTTTCACCCAGTTATAAATATGAATAGATCATGTAACGACTAAAAGAAATCATGAATGAAGTGAGGCAGACAGAAATACAAACGTTTAATATTTGCACCATATTCACATGAAAACACAATGAGATATTCAGACTGTTACAAACTTCTAAATGCACAAAAAATAAACCAAGAATCCACAACAAAACTTCGGCTGCTTCAGCATCAAATCGCTTCGTCGTGATTATTTCCTAATTTCTCACTTTGTAAATAATTTTTAAAAAATTTTACTCGGCTCATGAAGTTTCAATAAGTTTAACTGTATACATATTGCATTGTGGGATCTCCACTCCCACTTGTGACAGCTCTCTTCTGTAAAGGAAAAATCCAATCTATATAAGTTTTACACTTACTACTTCACACTTCCACACAATATGTCAGATATAGAACAAAATGTGAGTTATACAAAACATATAATATTTATCATTTACAATATTGTTAAAATAGTTTAGGATGTTTTAACTTTTACATGATCTTTTACATGATTACACAGCTGACCTTATGTCAACCCAATGTCAGCTCTGTTTCCTGATTCATATCTCTGCTCTATGATGGAGCATTAGGACCATACCTAGAAAAAATAAAAATAAAACTGTGAGAATAAAGCCATAGTATTACGAGAATAAATAGCCATAGTATTGTTCTCATAATATTGTGAAAATAAAGTCGAAATAATCAGAGAAAAAAGTTGTAATAATATGAGAATAAAGTCATCGTATTTTGAGAATAAAATCATACAATTACAATTCTCTTATTCTCTTATTTTTATACATTTACCTTCTGATAATGGCCCTAATACTCCGTCGTACTGCCCAACCACAGCGCCTGCAAAGTCAAACTTGTCACTCAGGATGCCCTGCACTCGCCAGGATGTTTATGACTATCCAGGGCAACAGTGACAGTAATACCCTGAGTAAGAGTGTGTCTCCAGAGCTGTCGACAGACCTCATTTTGAAGGAACACGATGATGAGAGATCTGCTGTTTCCCAGTGTGAATAATTTATCTCTCAGGAATAACAAAGATCCGGAAACAGAACTGATATTCTGAGTATTTCTTCACTTTATTCTCTTCTTCTTCTCTTTCTCTTCCTCCATGATGCACTCGGTGTAATGAAAACTGCAGCTCTCTGAAAGGGACGCAGTTATTGAGCTGAACTATGATATGAATAGGGACACAAGTTTGTTCATGAGGTCCAAGCATCAGATGTAGAGAGGCATATCAAAATCTTGACACACGTTGGTTAATTGTTGGTAACGTTGACCTCTGTGGTGACCTTTACTCACTGTCTGGACTGACTGTTGGTCACTCAGACAACGGTCTGATAAGCGCTTGTGAAGGCCCCACATGGTTGGGGTGAAGTCGAACGGTTGAGACAGAGTCACGTGGTTCCAGGACATTTGTTTTCACACACACCTTTTTTCTGGGTGAAAAAACTGGAATTTGATTAGTTGGGGTTGTTGTACACCAAAGCACACCCACCAAATTCTGAGCATTCGCACAATATTTTCGCATGGAGAGAGGGGGGTGTAAAGTTCACTAGAGGGGCAAGAAAGGGAGGACAACAGGAGGATGAGAACAAAATGATGGCATTTTCGTCACGTGACTGCGACAATAACTACTGATTTCGGTAGTTGGACCCAACCATGCAGAGCCCTTATTAAGTCCTGATGCCATACATATGTTACGTTATGCTCCTCCCCTGTCTAGAAGCGCGCTGCTTTAGCTTCAAGTTAGACCATTATTTTTCTTAACTATGTTTGTCAGTCGGAGTATTTTTGGGGATTTTCTTTGTTCATCGGGGATCTTCGTCATTCCATTTGCACAATAAGGAAACCTTTAAGATCTTGAAATAAAAAGTCAACTAAACGCATCATAATTCCCGACACCTTCTTCATGTGCCCACTATCACCACATAAGAGGACAACTAATGAGGCAGGGATAACACCAGATTTTAAAAAAAAAGATGTTGTCCAGAGGGAGGCTGTTTGACTCCACACAGGCCGTCTGCGGATGGATAGTTCCTGAGTGATGCAGTAATGCAGCACGTGTGTTTCCACAGGGAGGGGCCACACTTCCACAGAACACAGAGCCAATTCACCGAGTCGGTTCTGTAACCGTAGTTCAAGCTTCCTGCCAAAGTAAAGGTTGCTTTTAGGAAGCGAATGAGAGCAGCTTTGGTGACGTCTTGGTTTTCATGTTGACGCACATGAAAACACATGACTCCAGTCTCACACTGGATTCATGAAGGCTGTTTGTGTAAAACATGACAAGTCGGCTGCCAGGGCTCAGGTTATCTGCAACGTTTCTACCATAACTGGTAGCAGAGGCATCTACCATGATTATCCAATAAAATGAGTTTTTCTATTTCGTGCACAGTTTGTGTGAAAGAAAAACAGCTGAAAATAGCAAACAATATCAGCTTTCTTCACTTCAGGTGCAGTAAAGTTTGAGAAAAACAAAAACGACATCACAGTTCTCAGCAGTTCAGTATGATTCATATGTTCCTACAGCAGCTCCTCTGTGACTGAGTTCTGCTGTTTGAGGGAATCACTGATGATCTTACACAAACCGTCAGTCTGACCGGAGTTTTTAATGACCCGGTTCTCAGTCTGAAAATCTCAGTTTGAAAAAAAATGACGCTGCAAAAAATAAAGATTACACCGACATGAAAATCCAGATTACATCATGTTCTTATTGACTTCTCTTTTAAGCATTGGAATAATACACAGTGTCATCAGTAAACGTCTCCTTGTTTTGTTTGCTTTTAATTTTATTTTCTTGTTCATTTTTTGGCATTGTAATTTTGTATTACACAATAAAAGAAAACTATAAAATATGGATTGTTGCAATTTAATTTCTTTTCTTTTTTTCGTTTTAGTTTTTCTTAATATAAAATAAGGTTTAAATCCTCTGACAGAGTTAACAGTATGATAACATGAAGATGTTTTAGTTATGACTGTTTTTGGTGCTATAGTCACTTTAGGTTATGAAATCTGCTCACCCCCCCAAAAAAAACATTTCATCATCATCACTTAAATCCAAAATTATTAAAATCTCTGAAAGATTTAGACCTGTTTCTAACTGGCAGTAGTAATATTATTTTTGAGTTGCCCAGCAACAGTCCTGACTTCTGAAATAAAAAAAAAAGGCCTTCTAACTCATAGAGCTGAAATTCATTTCCAGAGAAAAATCATCAAAATATCAGAGGAAACATGTTAAAAGCCAGTCAGGAATTATGAGAACATGTTGATTAATATAATGCATACAAATGATTTCCACTCATTATTGAGAAGAGTAATAATGCTTTTACGCATGCCCTTTATTTCTAAAATTAAAACAGAAACAGACTTTGTTTTAAGCATATTGTACCTGTGTTCATTGTGTTATTTTCATTCTGTGAGATCTCAGTCTGATTTCCTAGATATAAACTTATTGATTATGCAAAATAACTTTCAGTCTAATTTTGCCTGGAGGAATGAATGACTCAGAGCTCTACAATAGCCGAAATATAGATACAATGTAGGTTCTGGTGAACAGGAGAGTAAACAGTGTTTTATAGTGTTTGATGTTCTACGATTTCAATAAAAAAAAAAAAAATCCTCAGGATTATCTATAATTGACTAATTTTAAGTTTGGCAGAAACAGTGCGTTGCATGTGGACGCATGTCAGGACGCATCATGAAGGTTTCAGAACGTAATATAAATTCTAAAACATCTGTGGGACTTACTCACCTCTAAATTTCTGAAGTGAATTTAGATCATCACCAAATATACACAACTGCACACACTCAGGATCCATCATGGTTTTCCACACAGTTTGCAGGGACTTCAAATAGCAACAGCTACAAGAAATATCAGACTGTAACAACAATATCGGTCTGATGCCTTTTGGAATAAATATTGAAATGTTTTATGTGGTCTAATTTCATGACGTTCATATTCATCTGATTCTACATCAGAAGGTCTGCAGACTGTAGAGCAGGAGATGAGAGCAGGAGCAAGAAATCCCACCAGAACCTTTTTCATAAAGCTGTAAAAGTTTTATTACAACGTCTCGACTTTAAACACAAATACAATAAATCACCTATAATGAGATGTCGTGCAGTTAAAATGGATGGAACAATGATTACATAAAAATAAGCCTTTTGCACCACAGATATATCAAGTACATTAACGACATAATGTAGAAAAATATTTCATAAGGAGCATGAAAAAGTTGTTTATATCTGTCTGTTATTTCTAGACTTCAGAACACAGATCCCAGCTGTGCAGCATGTGGATGAAAAAAAGCCTCACGATGGAGAAACTACAGGAATTTTTACCGTCAATTTGTTGCACTGATTTTGAGCTGCACCATGTCGAAACACATACAGTGTGTATCAAAAACAAAACAAACAAACAAAAAAAAAAACCTAGTAATGCACCATAAAAGACTACATGGTAACAATGTTTCAATTCATATTAATGACAGGCAAAAATCTGTAAACACTAAGAAGGATGATAATAATGGATAAATCACCTCTGGCCCAACAGCCTTTACTTAATCACAGTCCATTCATAGTAAAAGTATGTAATAAGTTAAAGTCAGATGGCTTCATAATACATAGTTCATGAATAACCGGAACAGCACACATTGCAAATTTTTGATATTCCATTTTTACCTTTGTGTGCATTAATGTCTTATTTTCACCCCAACTGCATAAAAAACTCTAAAGAGAAAACAAACTGCAAAAACAACTATGCGATTAGAATACGAAAAGATAAAATTTGCTCTATATATTATAATTTCATATTTGAAAAGTGATCTGCTTTGACATTTCGGGCTTGTTTTAGATCTGCATTGGGACTGGCCTGTGACTGCACAGTCTGGCTGTGTTTCTGTGCAGGTAAGATGGCAACTGCTCACAACCTCTGAAAATCACCACCATAGAAAATCTAAACGTTCCTTTAGGACTTAAAAAAAAAAAAAAAACAATCAGTCAAACTGTACAGAAGGATCAAACAGGGTGAGTCTGACTGATCCAGTACTTGGTGTTTTATGAGTAACTTATCCTATAAGCATTAAATAAGGCACCAGTGCAACTGCTCAGCTAAGTGATATTTTGTTTTTGAACACTCTCTCCGGTGTGCATCACAGCTCCCTCCATGGCCACACCCAGGCTGCCAAATGCGTGCAGAAAGATTACTTTATGGAACATGCAAACTTTATGTTATTAGTGCACTCCACCTGGTAATTTGTGGTAAATTGTCCCAGGAGCTGCAGGCACCACTGCTTCATAAACTTCTGGAACTCCAGACGAAGTCAAAACAAGATAGACACATGTTGTTCTTTTCCTGGGCCATAAAACCAGGAATAACAGTCCCTCAGTCTGATCACAGTGGCACCTTAATCCTTAAAGAGTTAGATCAATTCATGCTACTTCATCAAATGATGAAATGAAGACTGAACTAACGGCCAAAAAACACATCAGATCTGAATCACCAAAAGATAATAAAGCCCATTCATTTTCAATCGTTTGTAATTCTATTCCAGTCTAAAGCAAAGTGTTCAATCAAATGCTTAAAGGGACAGTTTTATGTAAAAATCTACTTTTTTTTAGCTTTTCATCATGTTATAATCTTATTCCCTCATCAAAAACATACCCAGGGTGTCATCTTGATTCTTTCATGCATGATTGAAAAAAAAAAAAATCCTTTAATCTCCATGGCAACCATTCAGCTGCGCAAGACGCCTGGGTGGACCTAGCCCCGCCTTTGAGACACAGCTCCTCCTCTGAGCTGCAGTTTCCAAGTTTTTACCTCACAGAGCAGCCCTCCCCTCAACTCCCATCACTCAGCTCCTTCAAACTAGCCAGCAGCAATTAGCAAACACCTGGTGGAACCGAGCGTCAGCTGAGCTCATTATAGGAGCAACGCTGGTAAAAATGTTGTTAAAGGGTTAATATTGGAGCCATGTTGTGATGACTTCCTGGAGACGGAGTTTTAGAAAGAGCAGGAGGTTTTTCTTTTTTTTTTTAAAGAGACAGAGACCCAATTTCAAGGCGCTAAATTGCAAAAGTCAAATTTCTTTTAGGTCATATTTGATATATTGAGCATCTTTATAAGAACTGAAGGCAATGTAGTCACTTGAATGAGCCTGGAAAATACATAATACTGCCCCTTTAAATGATGACATACACCGATCTGGCAGAACATTATGACATGCTTGCTTAACAGTGTGTCCTCCCCCCTTTTTCTGACAGAACACCTTTGGCCAGAGGAATGTTGGATCCCTCTGGACCACAGAGGTGTGCTGTGATGTCCTGCACACCAGCAGTAAACTCAGCAGGTGTCAGAAGTGGAGAACATTCCTTCCATTTGTCCAGCACAATCTGCAGATGCTCACTTCTATTGAGATCTGGGGAATTTGGAGGCCAAGTCAACAACGTATACTTATTGTTGTGTGACTGAAGCTTTTCTCATGTCGCTGTATGCCAGGGTGCATTGCACTGCTGTAAGGACCCAAAGACATCTGGGAAAACCATTTCCAACCTGTCTGTTGGATTGGACTGAAACACTCCTCATCTGGCCATCACTTTGAACAGTAGTGGTTCATATGCTATGTAGTCTTTCTGGTACTAGTAATGTAATTTATATTGACCAAATTCAAAACTTCATAACAAAAATGGTAGTTTCTTGGTGTGCTTTTACAAAAATCGTGTTTTCTTGCTCTATAAAAGGTAGAGTTAGAGTCCTATCATCCACATAGAAAACCCTCTGCAATGTGACATATTTAACAAAGTGTTCTCAGCATGAACATTTTCTAAAACTTAAAGCAACAAGAAAGAGTGTCAATGACTCAAGTTGTTCGACATTGTATGAAAACTGAGACAATCGCTGAGTTAAGAAAAAAGTGAATCAGTCCCAAGTGTTACAGTTAATATCCTATAGTTTTTTTTGTTTGCTTTTCTTTTTTTTCCTTTTTTGTTAAGAAAGTACATGTTGGCACATCTCACTTGTTGTTCTTGTGAGATCCATCAATAGACAGGCGATCTAACAACACTGCTTCTGTCTATCGATGCCTCCGGACCAACAAGGCCGTTCTGCATTGATCTGTTGCCGTCACGATTCTCGAACAAAACCTCAAACTCATTCAGTGACCGGGCTGATCCCTGTGGTTCGCGTGCTTCTTCTGCCGGAACAGCTGCTGAACTCGGGCCTGGAGGGGGCTCCAGAGGCTCTGCAGGATGCCGTAGCTCTGCTCCTGCTCCTGGGTCTGATTGGCCTTCTCTTGGCCGTTGGTGTGATGGACGTGGTTCCTCTTTTGCTCTTCCCTCTGGTTGCCGTAGTGCTCAACAATCATTGACTGGTGGTAGGTCGCAGCTGAGAGAGACAGGTAAAAAAAAAAATGTCAGCAGGATAACTGCTGCAGGCGTTCAGTCCCATTCGGAGCTCACTTACGACTCATGCAGGTGATTTTGGGCGTTTCCCACTGGCCGCTGGCGCAGCAGCGGACGGTTGGGGTGTGTCTCTGGATGAAGCCCTTTTTGCAGTGATACCGGACCAGGGAGTTGATCTCATAGCGGGGCTTCTTTGCTCCAAACACTTCGGCGTGCTTCACTAAAGGCGGCTGGCTGCAGGCCACTGCAGGGTAAGAAACAGAGAGCAGCTAGAGCGACGTCAGCAATGGATGGTGCAGCGACAGGTAAACACAACTCATAAACAATCTTATATGTAATTTGGAGAGAGATTAAATTAACCAGTATAAACTACTGGGTGTTCAGTCATTCTCCCATTCATGGCGGTGAGCTCCATTGTATCCACAGCTGTGATGCTGTGGTTACTATGGTATCAAAAGTATCAATATTTTATATCTTGGTGTCAGGGGGAATATCTGGAAACAAGGACGGCTTGCAGCATCTGAGAGTGAAAATAAAGTTTGAGGTTTTGCAGTGTAGACAGCGTAACACACTCTGTGTCTGTGCTCAGACACCAGGGGGCGCTACAGAAAGACGTTCGTGAAGGAACTGAAAGGTTTGACATGCGGTTTGGAGCCCACCTGTTCCCTTCTTGCAGGTGAAGGTCAGGTGGTAGTTGCAGGGCACGTCGTTCCACTGCCCCTCCTCATGCCAGATCATCACCACGCAGTCCTCCCCCGACTGGAAGAAGCTGTCCGGCTGGTTTGGCCTCCAGTTGTCATATTGCTGCCAGAACACGTTTCATTTTAGTGATGAACGGTCAAACAATAATCAGACGCTCAAATTTCACTTCAGTTGTACTCAGATTGGACTTTTGAAATTCAGATCTTGTATCTTGTACCTGCTCCTTTTCAAGCTAATTATGGAAAACTGCATGCAGTGGGCATGATAATTTGTTCTATTATCTTATTTTTTTTTCCTGTTTTTACTTTTTGTCTGTTTGAAATATAAATAAAATGTCCAAAAATGTAAAAATGTTGACTTTTGAATCTGAGACATTTCGCTGGCTTTTTTCCTAGAAATTTTCTGAGATTAACCTAAAAAATATTTTTTCTAGCAAATTTTTTACTTTTCAAACTCAGACATTTCCAAGTCTTATAGTTAAAAATGTCTTGGTTTTTGGTGAAAATGTACTCCTCCTCTTTTTTTTTCCCCCCTCCATCGGTCCTAATACGCTGTTGCAATTATTTATTTTCCAGTAATTTCTCACAGGCTCCTTTTTCTTAGAACCATCTAACTGGAAAAAGGTCAGCATTTGATTCTTTCCTCATTCTGCCAACCATACTTAATGAATGAAAGAAAAAGGGTACAAAATGTACTCAGAAGCTTAATGAGTAAATGAAAAGTGGAAGTTATTGCACAGTAACCGCTCTCTAACATCTTCAAACTCATGCAGGACTGAAGCTGCAAAACACCAGCAGCTACCATCACTCCTCTTTTTCTCACCAGGAGCTGGATGTATTTCACCGAGCCACCAGACGGTGGCGCTGGCGAAACAACCCAGAGATCAGGGGTGGAGAAGCTGAAGCCTCATGTAGGTTGGAGTAAACATCCAAACAAAGAGGTTCCTGTGGTTTGGTTCAGATGGCGTTGGTAGTGAGAAGAAGTGAAGCTGCAGGTTTAACGTCTCTGGGTGTGTCCACTTCCTCAATGATGACACATCAAAACAACGTTTTTCTTGTTGCTCCCATCAACTAATCTGGTGCACATGCAGCCCAGTTGTCCCAGAACACACACATGAGGAGCACACACAAGTGTGCAGCTGTGTTTGGGATCCATGTCAAACAAACACAGGTCTGCCGTCGGGGACTCCGTGTGTCACGGTGTTGCTAAGTCATCTGTGTAGCAAATATTTCACTGTAACTCAGCAGAGGAACGACTCTGTCTGTTGGTAAGGTAAAAAAAAAAAAAAGTGAACGTTTTATGTTCAAATTCTTAAACTGCAGAACTCTGAAGAAAGAAAATCTCTCCATGGTTTGTGTGTTTTCATGATGGTTAATGTGCAAGCTGCCTATAATAGTAATTTACAGCAAACTTCTGTGCTTCTCCAGCATGTGTGTGTGTGTTTTTATAGCCGTAATCAGTAGATTGAACAGTATCTGATCACCTTTACCTAAACATCCTGAGGCACTTTGGATTTCTGGAGCAGAAAATCAGTTTTAGATTCAGATTAACTGCCTGTCAGAAGCAGAATCAGCTAATTGTTTCAGCCTGCAGGAATATGAACAGTTGATTGTTACGGTGTGCTTTCCCTATGCGCAGTGCACCTCAGTCTGCCTGGCTCTCTTGCAACAAAAAGAAAAAAAAAACAAAACCCAGGCACAACTCATGATTAAGAGTATTTATTTTAGACTCAAATGGGCAGTATGATGTATTTTCCAGCCACATAGTGCTGCTTTATATCGCAACCACGTAACTTTGTTACCTTCAGTTGTTATAAAAATGCTGCACATATTAAATATAACTTAAAAGAAATTTGACTTTGTAATTTAATGTCTTGAAATTGGGCTCTGTCTCTAAGAAACTCCTACTTTCTTCAACACTCCAGGAAGTCATCGCAACATGGCTCCTCTCTTATCCTTTCAACAATGTTTTTACCAGCGTTGCTCTGAGCTGTATCTCCTATAATGAGCTCAGCAGATGTGTAGTTCCACCAGGTGTTTGCTAATTGCTGCTGGCTAGTCTGAAGGAGCTGCTCTGTGAGGAGGAAGGTTGGAAGCTGTTGCTCCAAGGAGGAGCTTTGTCCTTGTAGGTGGGGCTAGGTTCACCCAGGTGTTTTGCTCAGCCGAATGGTTTCCCCAGGAGATTAAAAGATTTCTCAAACATGCATGAAAAAAAATCACGGCAACACTCCAGGTATGTTTTTGATGAGGGGATTACATTACAACATGAAAAAAGTCAATTTCACTTAATATTGCCCCTTGAAGTTTTTTGTTTCAACTATTTGATAATTCTATCCTATTTCACTGCTAATAAAAATCAAAGCGGAAGTTTAAAATTTGCTCGATCCGGTCCTCTCTGATCATTGAACCCATCACCCGCTATCATCGGCTTACCATTGGATTCCCGTCGGTCCACCTGAAGTCTTTCTCAAACATTCGGTCATTCAGGCCGATCCACTGGTAGTCACTGCCCAGACCTGCAGACGGACGGACGGCCTGGTCAGTGAAGCTGAAGAAGCAACGCAGCTCTTCCTGCTAGAGACTCACGGTTGACAAAGATCTGCTCCTCCCGCGACAGGATGCTGGTCAGGTGGCCCCCGTGCAGACGACACTCCCTCTCCGCAGCGTCCCACGTCCGCCGGTGTTTGAAGTATTTGTAGCAGTGGGACTGAAACTTGGCCCAGCCGATCCCACACACCTCAGTGTCTGCACACACAGAAACACAGCATGTTGAACACTGCTAACAAAAGGCAACAAACACACACAGTTCTTATAATTCTAGTATGATTATGAATTCCCCATCTTGTGGTTACATCCTCGATATAGTTTAGATGCGTTTCATCATTTACTTAGTAGTATCGTATCTGGTTGGTTTTCTTCATTATCATTTGTGTTTGTCAGTTAGCCACTTGGCTACAATCTCATGTATTTACAAGGAAATGTTCATTAAAATGCACTGTTGTTATTTTAAAACTAAACTGAGCTGAATTACAAGACAAGCAGAGGATGCTGCTCACTTTGTATGAATGAAAAAGGTTTTATTCTGTAGAATGTTCAGACTGTCCTGTTCTGACAGCCATCGTCTTCAATAATAATGATTAGTGATTAACATCACTAATCATCGTGATTTGTGGTTAGTCTGATTAATCACAGCCCTAGATAGCGGTAAATCAGCTTCATTTTTTTTTTAAATCAACTGACAACAAGATAAAATATAAAGGATCAAAGATATGAAATATAAAAGAGGTGCAACAAAATACTCTTTCATCAACAGAGGGATTTCATTTTCTCAGTTTTCTCTGTCACACGAAAAGCTGTGACATTGAACTTATCCATATAATGACAAGTTAAATGTATGCTAAATGATTAGCTTTTGAATAAGACTTTTTTCAATCATATTTGTGTTTTTTTTTCTTTCTTTTTTTTCTGCCACAAATATAAAGAACAAATTGACAATCATCCAACCAGTAATCATTCCACATCCATGAGTCAGGGACGCCTCAGTTAAGTAATGTCACAAAAAGGAAGTGAATTTAGTGAGTCAACGACACAACACAAGTAACTGTCGCTGCGTGTTCGTCCAGGAAAGTGAATGCTGACAGTCATTGACTCAATGCAACCTGATGGCTTTTCTGAGGTAGAAACTTTTGAAACTTTGAATAATAAACTGAGCATACTGAACTGCATAGTAACTGGGATCAACTGGAATGTCTGTGTAGTTGAACTGAAATGACTTTTCATAAAACGCCTTGAGGCGACATTCGTTGTGAATTGCCGCTATATAAATAAACTGAACGACAATTTTTAATTTATTTTTTTTTTTTGTACGAAAACTGTCTTTTTCACAACAGAAAAAGTCCAACAGCAGCTCTGCTCGCCCATCACTGGAACCAAGCTTTGGTGAAAGCTAAACTCCGGCTGAGCACAAATGTGGAGACGTTGCGTAAGAACGCCACTGTGAACGGGCGCAGCAATCAGAGGTACGGAGGGTCCAACTGAGCATGTGTGTGACGGCTTTGTTTTGCTCTGTTCGGTCAGGCTGTGTAAAGGAGGGAGTTGAGCTGGAGCCACGCTGCCTTAACAATAACCTCCAGCTGTTCCACAAAAGCTTTCACTTGTTTTCTTCTCATCAGACTCAGCTGGCACGGCGGCCAGATCGATGCTGAGGTCCAGCTGGTGGAATAACCCTCACACACACACCCCCACGCACACACACACACACCGCATCCCCCAACTCACTGAGGAGTTCAGTAACGCACAGTTGGACTTCATTAACCCTCACAAATATCCCGTTGTGTGCAGGTCAAACACACAGACAGACACATTTAGCTCCATGTACAAAGACTTCAAGTCTCAGAGTCAGCGCTCTGCTTTGTTGGCCTCAGCAAACAAAGCCTGTTTTGTGTCACTGGCTTCAGGATAATGTGAACGCCAATAAAAATCGCAATGGAAAGTTGCTGTCAAGGCTTGGTGGTATTAGCCTTCGTCAGCCCACCTCGTCCTAATGGCTCCCCTGTGCAGCCACCTGGAGGCTCAGGTGAGGCCTGGAGCGCTGCCCTCTGCTTGTGGCCGTGTGAGATGAACCGTGCCAGGGGTCGCAGGAGGTCAGCCTAAAACACCTCCGTGTCTCCTGCATCCAGGAGACGAGGTGGGAGGCACCATGTGGCAGGAATGACTCGGTGCCAAGCAGCTGCAAAAGCTTTCTGCTAGAATAATAGCGCAATTATCTGTTTGTTTTGTTATTTTCTTCCTGATGCTTTCCGCTATGAGAAGTCTACAAGAGGACATCTGTGTCCCTGTCACTGTGTCCACCACCTTCTGGATGTATTGAGGAGGAATTCAGAAGTTTCATCTAACGCTACACCCAGCATGCAGCACATTTATCTTGCAATTGGTAAGCTGTGCAGAAAAACAATTTGAGGCTGGGGATTTCCTCACCCCCCCCCCCACTCCTCCACCCTCCACCCACAGCTCATAATGCTTCTACAACATGCCCAGCTCACAAGACGAGAAGTTGCTACATGATGTTTGGCTCATGAGAATGAGATGAGACTAGATTTCACTTGAGCTCCTCTGCTGGAGGCAGAGATGCACATCTGGCCAATACAGCAGCACTCTCAGTGAGACTTCTGCTGAAGATCTACGAGGATGAAGCACGTTTTCTGCTGGATCAAGTTGAATTAGCACGCTGATCTTCACAGACTGCATGGATGAGATTCGTCAGTCAAGAAGAAGAGTCTTCTGCAGGGTTTAGGGTTTAGGGTTAGGGTTAGTTTAGGGTTTGTTATAGTCTACTTTTATTTTGCTGTGACTTTTTGTTTGTCTATTAGTTTAAATTAGTTAATTTAGTGTGTGTGCTAGTATTTATTTGTTACTATTAGATAAATATTGTTTAGTTTTTGTTTATTTTTGATCAGTTACAGCAGCGGTTTTGAATTTTCATACTTTGGTTCATTTTTAGGTGTAGAATTCAAGAAGGTCAAAGTATTGTACTGTGATTATGTTTACATCAATTGGGTAATGAATACTCAAGTAAAGATACCATCTTTAAAGAAAATGGACTATTGACTGGAGTTTTCTCCCAACTTTTGTTGTTACCATTTTGCAGACTAGTGCTAGCGCCACCAGGAGGACGGAGGACTGTAATTTATTGACAGCTGACATAAATTGCATAAATTGCTGGTTTGTTAATCTAAGTTTTTTTATTCTGTAAATAAAAAAAAAAACTAAACTGTATAATTAGAGAGCGTATAACTATTAAATCTGATTGTTTTACATATTTTCTACTTAACTCCGATGATCTTCGGATTAGCCGCTATGTTTTCCACACGCTTTGAACACTGCCATGCAGCTAATACATGACTTTTTACCAATGGGTTTTGAAAGCTGGACAGCAGTGTGATGAAGAGGAGCGGACAAGCCAGGTGGGAGACAAGTGAGTGTGAGGCTGTTCACTTCCGACTCTGAAGACGAAACCTTTAGTGGTTTTAGAGCAAAACAGCAGGAGGAAGATAAAACGGCCATCAATGGCTTTACTTTTCTTCTGAAGGAGCCGTTTCACAGGCACTGTTCAGAAAAAGTATTTAGGGTAAGTATTCAAGTTACAGACGGTATGTATTTCATTAAAAGTTTTAAAAAATATGCAAATACGTCTTGTTACAACGTCTTATAGACAAGTGTGGCCTACAGATGAACTGTTTATTTGTTTTTGAAGTTAGTAGATGTGGCTTCAATTCAACTATCCTCAACAGCCCAGAAATTATGATACTTAGTTTTTCAGAAGGTTTACATTTTAGCTTCAATATTATTCAATAAATAATGACAGTAAAGATTGTGGTTTGTATATTTCTACATGAGGTTAAATTCAAAGAGGTTCACAGCCTATTTGAAGCTGTTTGTTCAAATAGGCTTGTTGTTTCTTTGTTCCATGACTGTAGTCTAGTTCTTTTAAAGCAAATCTTGAGATACCAGCAACAACAATTTGCTTCAAAAGATTGCATACCTAACTTTTGAAAAATACATGCACCTTTCCCCCAGATGTGAATCAAATGACTTTAAGCTCTGCTTTTTAGATAACTTCTAGCCTGCAGTTTCACAAATCACTATAGATTAGAAGTTGTATGAACAATCCTTTTACCTTGAGATATAATATGCTGGCTCATAAATCGAAGAAAGAATGCAACTGGTCTGCCTGAAATTAGTCCAGTGTTCAACATACTCAAGCTTATCGTCATTTTAAATTTACTCAGTGCTCATTTGAATACAGAATAACTCTTGTGGCTGAAAACCAGCCGCCAGTGCTGGAAAATCAGAATCTCAAGTGCCTCTTGAGACGTCGTACAAACCTGGATGGGAGGCTGAGTAATGACAGAAGAATTGGACGGCAGGCTGAAACTAATCTGCAGAGGAGCCGACGCCCGGTGCTGGACATTGTCCAGCTGCACTCACAAATGTGTGCACAGCTCATACAGACCAATAGACAAGTTGGACTAAAGTGGATGTGCACATCGGCGTGTGGCAGAAAGCTGGAATCGAACCCAAAACTTTCAGACTGTAATACAAGTACCTTACCCACTGACTCACAGTCAGTCCATGTCTTCTTTGAAGTCACCAATAGAATGATGAAATATTACTGTACATCACCCCGTAGCAGTGCCTTCAAATATGGAAGTTAAAGACCCAATTATATCCTTCAAAGCCTTCATCCCTCATTCATCCTGCACTTATTTTTGTACTATCTTAGCCAGCAAAGGGATGGAGAGGAAAATTACATCCAATCCAATCACAAAAAGTGTTGTGAAATAACATTTACATTTGGTGCTCTGATTAATGTGTGGATGGATAAAACGAACTGTGATTAAGATTAATGTTTTGTTAAAGGGGTTTACAGGGTCAGGGTTAGGTCCATAAATTTGTTCAGCTTTTGTAGCCTGGTAAAAAGCAGCCCCTTGTTCTACACTTTGCTTCATACAGAGTGTCTGGACCCTCGACTATCGAGAGACGATCGCTTGCTACAGGCGTGGACTC
Source organism: Girardinus metallicus (assembly GCA_903067095.1). NCBI lineage: Eukaryota > Metazoa > Chordata > Actinopteri > Cyprinodontiformes > Poeciliidae > Girardinus > Girardinus metallicus. The sequence goes on along the minus strand of CAEGAE010069501.1, from coordinate 17,920 downwards.
TGATTAAATTTAACATTTTACCCAATTGCTATTGTGACATTTTTAATACAGCAGTTCAATGCTAATGAGCTTACTGGAATTTGCCTGTGGTGTGAACAACCATCCTCCACAGTGAAGACAGAAGTGCCTAGCTGAACGAATGGTTGTTAATTGATATCTGGAAGCATTGCCAATGCTTACTGAACGACTTCGTTAACTTCCTCCGCTGCCATTGCCAAACTACAGGCAGAACACGCAGAAAGTTGACGTCATCGTTCACAGCTTCTCCTTTTGTTTGCTGATTGGCCCAGTTTAAATCCTACTGGAGAAAGTCCAGACGGATCACTGAAGTGAAATTAAAATTGCGCAGAATTGTGTAGGAATGCAAAGGTCATGGTTAAATACTTGAAAGAAAAGTTCTAGTTCCAGTTCTTATAAACTTCAAATTTATTGACCTGATACTTCTTTCACAGAGCAGACAGCAGCATCAAAAGCTTGTTTAGGTGTTGTACTCGACCTTGTTCGCAGAGCTGTCCTGTGTAGCTGGGTAGGCAGAGACAGGTGAAGGAGTTGACCCTGTCCAAGCAGGTGGCTCCATTCAGACACGGATTAGAGTTGCACTCGTCTACATCTGCAGACAAACAACACGGCATTATTATTACACATCATCAGTCTCTCAGCATGAGGATCGAGTGGTCAGCTCTCTGTGTCTGGGTACCCGATTCACAGCGCAGTCCGCTGAATCCAGGTGCACAGACGCAGATGTTCACTGGGCCTTTCTCGAAGCAGGAACCTCCATTCAGACAGACGTTGACTGAGCACAGCAGTAGGTCTGCACACATTAAAAAGAAAGGATGGAATAGTTAGCTGAGCTGTGATGTCCAGCATCTGTTTGTATGTACTCAACTGGTCCAACCTTATACCTTGAACATTCACAGGGCTGGGCTCCACAGAAGGCTCTAAATCGGACCTGGTCTCTGCCTGCTCTGTGATTCCACTCTGTACAGGGGTCTCCGGGTGGGACTCCACCAAAACAGGGGAGTTTTCACTGTCATAATCCACAGATTCTTCATTTGGGAGAGCGCTAGCTGAAGGGTCATGGATTGGAGCCCATCGGTGGGTGGAGAGGGTTGTCTGGTCAACAGGCGTAAAGGCTGCTGTGGTTAGAGCAGGCTTAACCCTCATGCTAAGTGTGGAGCTTGTGGTGGATGGACTTGAAGTATTATCAGAAGTTGGAGGTGGAGGCTTGTTGGTGACAGCTGAATGTTTCTTGAGATCCGGTAAAGTGACAGAGTAGTGCGTAACCCTGCTGGTTTTGGAGTATGTGTCCTGTGTTTCTGTTGTACTTTGGTGTCCAGGAATCAGTGGTGCCACACCTGGTAAAATAGTGGCACTGACTCCTGGAGGCAGGTCAGCCAGACCACCCTGATCCCCAGAGGCCTCGCCCTCTCCAGACATCTGCTCCGCACCTGAGCCTGTTTCTTGAGCTCCATCAGCAGTCTCTCCAACTCCATCTGTTTCTTTTATGACTGTTGTGTGTAGAGGCTGCTTGGTGTGAAGGGTGGGGTGAATTGAAGGGGGTGTCGTGGCGAGGCTGGGTATATCTGGAAGGTAATCATCTTGCCCCGAAGCCTCCTCCTGTCCAGAAGCAGATCCTTCAAAGTTGCCTATCTGGGTGTGTGTAGACGTTTCCTGGGACTTTATACCTGGGCTAAAAGTTGGAGGTTCTCTCCCTCCTATCTCTGCCTCATCCGTCATCACACCAGGCAAAACTGAAGCCGGAGTTGGAACATTTCCATCTTGAGAGCGCTCTTGCAAAGCCTCGGCATTATTGTCCGCTGTGCTTTCATGGACGATGTGAGGGCCGGTCTGGGAAACATCATGGACAATAGGACCTGGCAGTGTTGTAGATGTTATTGATGAGACTGTAGATGAAGATGTGTTGGTGGTGGCTGCTGCTTTTTCTGGCTCTTGAGATGCAGTAGTCTGTGGGTCTAGGAAGACTTTGGGGGCTAGCTTGTCATCAAGGACTGGAACAGTAACATCCTGTTGGGCTGTATCTGTGGGAGGAGTAGCCTCATCGCGGGTCTTGTCTGTGTGACTCTGTAAGACATTGTGGTCTAAAGGATGCACGCTTAGATTGTCTTTGTCTCCAATGTCCATCTCCTCAACATAAACAGGAGACGCAGTCTCAAACTGATCCCCTCGGGCTTCTTCTGGAGGTTGTGGGCTGAATGACACCTGGATGTACAGAAGCAAATAAAGAAGTTCATGAAGAAGAATATTGATCACCTAGTTTTGCTCAAACAGGTCAAACTTTCGCTGACGTCACTGACAGACCCTAAGAGGAGGCTCAGATTCATGTGTGAATAATTTTTTCCTCCTCTGTACCTCATGTTTTCCATTGACAAAGCGGATCGTCTCAGACAGGAGTTCAGAGTCTTCATTGTTTGGGACAGCCTCACTGGATACCTGTGTGAGTCCGGAGAATTGTGGCAGTAGAGGATGGGAGCCGTTTGATGGCTTGTTCAGGAAATCCAAGACTTGACTCACTGGAGGCAGAGGAGACAGAACAAGCTTTGAAAGAAACAGACACACACTGGTCTGATGTAAAAACCTTTGTCTACTATTTGTACCAAAGTGTGGGCCATGATGAATATGATGAACCATGGGTGTTAAACTACAGTTCTCGAGGGTCCTTTCAAAGCTACTCTGTTTCAACACACCTCAATCAAATAATTATGTCATTATCAGTTATCTGAAGAATTTGGCAACATGCTGAAGATGGAATTTAGCCATTAGATCCAGGTATTTTACACCAAGAACACATCCAAAGATTGAAGGACAGCAGCTCTTGAGGACTGGAGTTCAACAGCCCTGTGAAAAAGGTTTGGACTAAAAATAAAAGTGTGACACATTTTGGAAAATGAACACAAGATATTTGTGTGACCAAGTTTCATTGTCCAGTTCTTTACATCCATGTTTTCCTACTTTTTCCAACACTTTCCAAACTGTAGGACTCTTAAATCATTTATAATTTTATTGGAAAACTACTTAAAAGATATAAAATATTTCAGTGTTATTGGGTACCAATGTATCTATAAAGTAGAGCAGCAGTTCACCATCATCACATTTTAATTTGTGACACAAGTTCCTTTGATTACAGGTTTGGACTTCAGAAAGGTCAATCCTGAATTTCCATCGTCAGCCATTCCTTTGATTTGAGGTGTGTAAAGTGGTAACATTTTTTATTTAAAGGGGCGGTATTATGTAAAGTCAACTTTTTGAGCTTTACATCACCAAAAACATATGTGGAGTGTTGTTTTGATTCTTTCGTTCATGTTTGACAAATCCTTTAATCTCATGTGACAACGATTTAGCTGTGCAAAACACCTGGGCAGACCTGTGCTTTCCGAGCTTCTGCTTCAGAGAGCAGAAGATCCAGCACTCAGCTCCTTCAAACTAGCCAGCAGCAATTAGCAAACACCTGGTGAAACTGTGCATCTGCTGAGCTCATTATAGGAGCAACTCCTCAGTGCAGCGCTGGTAAAAACGTTGGTACAGGGTTAATAGAGGAGCCATGTTGTGAGGACTTCCTGAAGGTGGAGTTTCAGAAAGAGCAGGAGTTTTTAAAGTGACAGAGCCCCAATTTCAAAGTGCTATGTAATGAAGTCAAATTTGTTTTAAGTCATATTTGATATACACAACATGTTGATAACAACTGAAGGTAACAGTCACTTGATTGTGCTATAAAATGCACTATATGGCTGGAAAAAAAATAATACTGCCCCTTTAAAAAAAAATCAATGGATGGCTCTGGGAAAAATATGCTTTTGAAATCAGCTTATGTTATTCTAAAATATATTATGCAGAAGCAAGTACAGATTGGAATGGAAAAAATACTTGTGAATGTTCTGGTTGTCCAAAGCAGCACCAAGGGAACCAGCCTTACACAGAAGCCCATGACATGTTCTATTACTATACACTCAGTGTTCTGGACTTTATAAAGAGTGTGTGAGATGACATTTTGTGTGTGGTTCTTCTTGCCTGCTCAGAGGTTTAAACACCGGACCACTCTTTATACAGAGCATGCAGAGTGACTGCATGGCATCTCCACCTGGACTCAAGCAAACCCAACATGCTTCCAATGTCAAACTCTGCTGATGCCAGGGATGCAGTCTGTTAAACCTTCAATCACTGTTTTGACATCATTCATGGTTTCACAACCTTTATACAGTCCAATCCAGAGGAGAATGCAGAAAGGCCGTTCTCCCTGGCTCTGCCTCACACATATGAACTAAATTAAATTTAACTAAATTTTATATTAAATAAATTAAATTGAACTTTGGTATGGGTTCTATGCTTTCCATTAGATTATGTCACTTTCAGTGCCCATTGCTGATGTACTTCTGTATCAAAATACACCTAAACAGGACTTATTAATTCAGTTTTCTAAAAATGGTAGTTTAATGTGTTTGTCCCAGAGTGTGTTTTTGTCTCTTTACTAAACACTGTTCATGGTGCAGCTGAATTTGTCTCCAGATTTCAATCATCTTAAAATAACAAAAAAACATTTTGTTTTTCTACTTATGTAACTTGTTGAAGAAAACTCAGTGGCGTCTTTCAGAAGGTTGTAAAGCCTTTTTGTAAGTTCTAGTAAAGAAACAGATTTGCCCCCAGCTGCTCACTTGGAATCATGATATTATGAGAATAATCTTTGAAAATGTATCCTTTTGTTTTCTCTTCGCTGCAGATTTATTGAGTCTTCTGTTTCCATGCAGTCTACGGATCAGACCGTTTACTTTGAATCTTGCTGGAGAAACACTGGCTGCTAATAGCTCTCTAAAATTTATGTCCTCTAATTACTGTATGCAAACTGTGATGAGCACAGTTGAAACAAGATACTAACATAAGTTTATGAAAAGAAACCATTTTTTCGCTGAGAAAAAAATGGTTTCACTGAGAAATCATTTACATCAATCAGGATTACCAAAATATGTCTCTCTGCTAAATACCATAACAATGAGAGAAATAACATGAGAGAAAACGTTTTCATAGAGAAGTTTTTTTTTGCTTTCTTAAAAGACTTAGGGTTACATGTATTAAATTTACGGTGCATTAAAACAATTTGTTTAAATCCAGAAGATTATGTCAATCTGATAAGTTAAATTACACATTTCAGCCGTGTTCTGTGTGTACATCTTGTTTTTAAGTGCTTGTTTTTGGACAGTGTCCTTCAGGATCTAGAAAACGACTAGAAATAAAATACAATTGTATTATTATTAAATGCATCTGTGGATGTATTTTAATGGAAGCACCTCATAGACACGCCGTCTTGAGTGACATCATGTGAAAATTAAAAATAAATGATTCACCAATGATGACCATTGTCATCATAGGTGAGAAATGTCTGAATCAATTCGGAACAAAAACCTTGTAAAGATGTTGCTGAAGCATCTTTAGACCGATCCATAATGAAACCGATCCGATATCAATATCAGTATAGCAGATCTAGAAAAGAATTCTAGATCGGCTATCATTGATAGCCGATCTAGAATTGTTGGCGATTCTAGATCGCCAACAGTCTAGAATCGCCAGATTCTAGATTGAGAGTTGTGACAATGTTGGCGATGCATAAGTACAGATCTGTTCTGTCTAGAATGTAGAGTTATCAAGTAAATGTTTAATTCAGTGTATTTACATCTGTGTTTTGAAAAAGAAACACTCTAAGTCAATTCAGCACAGTTTTTCAAATTCAAAATTCAAAAATACTTTATTGATTCCTAAGGGAAATTAAAAACTGTTGTAACTCATTATCAATTCATTCTTCAGGGAGTTATTTCTGTATCGGATCGGTATCGGTTGATTCAGAGCCTCAGATATTTGTATTTGGAGTAAATTAAAAGTAGATCGGTGCATCGCTAGGTTGTACAATATATTCAAATATACTATCATCACAACATCCAACTGGGTGATATTCATTCTGTAAAGGGCTGTTTTGAGTGTTTTAATTGTTGGCTAGTATTTTCCTAGCATTATGAACTTGTATTTTTCATATTTGTGCAATATTCAGGCAATTGGAATATTGCACAAATCTAGAAAAGAATCCAAAAGAGTCCAACAATAAATACTCACTTTGGACAAGAATGGCTTTGCCTAAAGTACTGATGAGAAAGATGACAGAAGAAAATAGGCAGATATCGCAACTGACATTATCTCAATATTTGCCAATATTATTACAACTTCAACATTTTGTAACACCGTGTACTGCTAATTTTTAGACATGTCCTGTGGTCTGATGAAGCTAGAATTAAACATTTGACCATAATGATTTTTTTTGCTCATGGAGGAAATTGGCAAAGTCTGAAAATCTAAGAAGAGCAGCAACTGCGAAGCTCAGTGTTGGCAGCATGATTCAGAGGAGACATTGCTGCAGGAGGGACTGGTGCGCTTCACAAATTATAGGTCATCATGAGGGAAAAATAATACGTAGAAATATTAAGGAATATCTTAAGACATCAGCCAGGAAGTTGAAGCTTGGACATAAATGGGAAAATGAATGTTATTATGCATGTAAGCATCTGAATTTAAAGCAGCAGAGGTGGAAAAACAAATCCCTAAAAACCTTTCTGTAACAAATTGTTTTGGTAATCCTAACTGACTTAAAGCAGGAAAAGTTTAATCTGGATTAATGTTGTCATACAGTGAGGGGGAAAAAAGATCTCTGTCATTTTTTACATTTATGGAAATGTGTGGTTTCTGCTGTACTTCTTCTGCAACCAGCGATGCCCCACAGCAGCTCCTTTCTGATATTGATTTAAAGCAGCCACAGATCATAAACAGTTTCTGGCCTCTGTTTGTTATGATTAAGACCCGCTGCTGCCAGCAGCTGCTCTGAAACAATGCATGCTTTTGTCTCCTCATTAGGATTTTATGTTCAAAATGGGAGAAAGGTTGTGGGAAGTTGGGTAAAATTCTGCTAGGAGGGATTCAGACTGACATCCGAAGACGAAAAGAACGCCATGCTTACGACTTTAAGAGGCCAGAAATAGTTTCTTGATAATTCAATGACTTTAATTCTGTCAAAGTTTAATGAGACGTAGGCTTTCAAAACCTATGTATGGCTATTACTTATGTGATAAGACAGCTAGAACTGCGGAGGAGAAGCTAAATTACACACTAACCTGTGTTTGTACAGTGAGTTGGGTGCACTGAATACTTTTCTTATCGAGAGATACTTTTAGACGTTCTTCAAATGCATGCAACAAAGCTCTTCAAAGTTTCCATGAACACTTTTCAGATTAGCTTTCTTTTCTCAGTCAGGTACACAAATATGAAGTCCTTCAATTTCAAATTACCTTCTGTGAAAAGACTCTAGAAAAGCCCCAAAGTTTACTTTCGCTCTGCCTTGGGAAAAAGCCCGAAGTGTGCCTTTAAAATTTGTAGAATCAGTATTTTTATTTAATTTATTCAATTGAGCAAATATGCGGCAAGATTTATTATATTTCTCACTAAACAGCAAAGATCAGCGTCATGGTTCTGTGAGCTGATCTTTGGGTGATTTGTGTAGTTCAGCCTTGGGACGCGGTGCTCCATCAATCTGCAAAATCCACAGATCATGAGTAAAATGCCTCTGAATTGTTGCAAGAAGTTGGAGGCGTTTTGATCCCACTCTTTGTTTGTGGCAGAGTTCTTGGGCTGAATTGTGAGGAGGCCCACTCTTTTGGATGACAAACAATCCCACATGTATTGTATCAGGATATATTATGTTTGCATAATACTGAATTCACTGAAGACCTTTTGTTCTCTGGACAAATGATTTTCCAGATGCCCCCAAAGGATTTGGATCAGTACCTCCTGCAGAATTTCAGTCTGCCCTTGAAGTTTTCCTCGGATAGTAGCAGCGTGCCCTTCTGGCCGAGGAACAGACCCACTCAGAGTTACCTGCTGTCAAAGCTGAGCGAGCTCTGTGCTGGTGGTAAATAGGGCTGGACAATAAATCAGTAACAGTATATATCATGATAGATGTGTGATCAATATCAATAGATAATACATCTGATAGAATATTCAATATATAAAATAATCACAGAAGTCCGATCCAGAGATTTAGGCAATAGAAAAGTTTTAGGTGCTCAACCTCTCACTGCCAGCAAATCAAAATGAGTGGTATCAACTAACTAAATCTTTGGTTACCTAGCAACAACCTAGAAACATCCCTACCTCCTTTGAACAGAAAGTTACCTGTTTAGCTGCTGGTTGTCTTCCTTTTACTCTTTGATTCATACAGATTTAAACCTGTCTGATGACGGATCAACATGATGCCGAGTCGTCAAGGCGACTGGCTGGAGCATGAGGGTGTGGCAGAATATTAAGTTCCAATCCCTGTGGTCGGCTCTAGATCACATATACATAATCTGATACGCAGCAAGCTGAATATGAATGACCTTTGTCGACCTCTAAAGAAGCCATCCATCCATTTTCTGTTCACCCTTTGTCCCTTAATGGGGTCGGGAGGGGTGCTGGTGTCTATCTCCAGCAAGCCTTCCGGGTGAGAGGCGGGGTACACCCTGGACAGGTCACCAGTCTGTCGCAGGGCAACACAGAGACATATAGGACAAACAACCATACACTCACACACTCACACCTAGGGACAATGTTTTTGGACTGTGGGAGGAAGCCGGAGTACCCGGAGAGAACCCACCATGCCCAGGGAGAACATGCAAACTCCATGCAGAAAGACCCCGGGTATAGAACTCAGAACCTTCTAGCTGCAAGGCAACAGCTCTACCAACTGCGCCACTGTGCAGCCCCTCTAAAGAAGCCAGTATTATTATATTGGAATCTGACCTCAGTGTGCTCCCTACATTATTCCAGCAGTCATATCTCCCTGACACATCGTCCGAGCTGCACCAGATTTTTTGTGCATCATCAGCAAACACTGCTGCACACACTGGTGTGGTACATTAATGACATCACTGAAGACCCGTCCATCGAAGATTATTGAGTGACTTCTACTGCTTCTCCAGCTGTAGAAGTTTAAAACAGTACCCACTAATTCTTGATAATCAGATAACATGCTCAAAAGCCTACAGGAAGTATTAGCCAATACTTCACCACAAAACTGGAAGTGGCAATAACTTGGCTTTCAGCAGAACTTGTAAGAATCGCCGCTAGACTCGTACTGAACAGGACTAAAGGGGCTTTAGAAGATCTGCTGGGTGGTACATGTGGCTGTGATGAGTGCGAAGGTGTCAACGACGGCATGGCGAAACCGCTGCTGTCGAATTGGCACTGAGCTGCGAGGGCCACCCACTGCTCCTTGCAGATTTAATTTGTATTTATCTCTGATCTCCATGTAATTTTAGAATTAGTGCTTTCAAAATGCTTTCATCGTCTTAACCTTTTATATTTGAGTTTAATTTTACCAGCCGGGTGGTTTCCAGAGTTGTTTTCATCCAGTAAAGCATTTTGAAAAGCGTTTCTGCTGAGTTGGGATGTTCTCAGATGTGAGAAAAAAAAGGCTGCAACGCTTTCCTCAATAAAACGCGCTTTATTGTGCGATTTCATTCAATTCCTCAACCGCAGCTATTTTAAGGCTGGACTCAAATCCCATGTTCTCTGTTGGCAGTTGTATATCCATCACCCTCACGCGCTCCAGCTTCCTTACATGGTTTGATTTACTTGTTTATAGGAAGAAGATATCACTTTTATTTTCCATCTGTGTTTCCTGTTGGAGTAGCTGTGTGCACCACCTGCCTGTTTGCAGGAAAGCGACAATAAAGCACCGCCCAGAGCGTTTAGACCCCGACACAAAGATGGCCAAGAGTCAGCTTGCGATGATTTGGGAGTGGGAATGGGATGGGAAATAACAAGCTAATATGTGCTAATAAAAGCATGGAGTGGAAGCGCCGAAGGACAGACAATATCAACGCTGACTGATGAGTCTGGACTGTTTCTGCCCATCTCAGCAGCTGACGGACTCATGCAGACATTTTATGGCCTCTTTCAACACGGCCCTGTTCTCAGGTGTCATTTCACCTGGAAATAAACATTTCCTCTGCTGTGCCTGCTATTAGCACTTTTTCCCTGCTCTTGGGGCAACATTTGAGAAAGGGTGGACAAGAGAGACCGTTTCCTTCAGGCTGTTGCTATTCAGCCTGAACGATGGACTGGAAAAGCAGAATCTGGTGCAAGAAGCTGGTGAAATCTAAAGATTTTTTTTTTTCCATAGAAAAGTGAAGAGAAATGAAATAAAGACAGCAAATCCACAAGCATTGCAAAACAACCCGGGATATAAAATCTACACTCCAAGATCAGAAAAATTACTAATTGTGAAAAAAATGTCTGTGCATGCCTAAGGGTGTCCACTGAACAGGTGAAGTGATATTTCTGCATGTCTATGTGACAGTCAGTGGTGGCTTTGTGGTGATAAATCTACGTTTGGCTTCTACACTGTCAGTTCTATTTACTAACCTGACAAAACATCCTGTACAGTTTGGCCCTTTTGTCATGATGAGTCAATCTGATTTGTTATTCATCTCAACATGAAAAGTCATTTGCTGTGCTGTCCAGCCATGTTGTTATGACTGTGGTGAAGTTAAGTCTAAACACTCCAGAGCCTCCAGTTCATATGATCTTGTGAGTCTAAAGTAATGCGGAAACTGGTTTTAGTGGGCTGGAAAAATCAGAAACATCCATTTTCATACCGTTTTAGTGACTTCCATGTTTCATATTTTTAAATTATAGATTTTTTTTCACCAGTTTGCCATGTGAATTTTTGACTCTAAATTCGTTCTGACTTGTATGCCTCCTCTGAGACCCTGCTGCATTATTAATAACATATTTTACAGTTAATATTTTCAATGTTTTCAAAACGGACTTCAACACAGTCATAACAACAGTGAGGCAACCTTACATGGTGACAGTCAGACAGCAAATCCCAACGGCACAGCAAGACAACAGGCACAAAGACACGAGCAGAAACTGAAACAACCAGCTCCAACGGAGCATCAGGATGACAGTTCATGTACAACCATGGAGAAATATCTTGGCCACATTCGGACCCCTATACAAACAAATCTCTGCAAACCAGAGAACCTGGTTTGCAGGTCACAGTAGATTACTTAAAGCATTTAAGAAAAAAGTTTTTTTTTGCAGGGGTAAGTAGAGTAACAATAAGTTATCAGTATTTTACCTGCAGCTGAGTGGTCTTCCTGATCGTTCCCTGGAAGCACCCGATGATATGAAGGTAAGTGTGAAAACAGAGAAACAGGACAGAGAGCGGGTTATCTTCTCTGATGCAACACTTTACAGTTTCAGTGCAGACATCATTACTGAGATGTCCACTGTTGTGCATCCATGACTGGATCTCACATTATTTTTATAAACTTTGAACTGAGCGATGGTGTTTTTTTATTCAAAGAACTTAAAGTGACCACAGCTTATCCTGGTGGTGATAAGAAGTTTTTTCATGACTGAACGTAAGAGTGACAGTTTTCCTCAGTGACCCACTTTTGATTCTTCACGCACAAAATTTTGCAGCAGTTTCCCTCATGGTGAGCGCTGAGTGACTGCAGTGTGGAGGAATATTTACGTGTTTATTTGGACTAATATCAGCATCACCCCTCACTTTAAACCTGATTATGTCGCAGTGAGCTTCATTTTATGGATTGTGTTTTGAACTGAAAACTCGAGTCTCCAACTCTCAAAACTTACAGATTAAACTGAGATTTTCTCACATTTTTGTTTGTGAGTGACAGAGACAAGCTCAGAGGCTACATCTGTAATCTATTACATTTATTAGTTTTCTCTTACTCCGACCTCTAGGTAAGTATTCTTAAAATTACAGTACAGGTTTCGTTTTTAATTTTCATGACTCAAGAATTTGTCAGCTAGTATGAATCATATAGAAAAATCTAAGTGCAGTAAGATATTGCTTGTTCAGCTTTGTCTACAACTTCAACTTCAAGTATCTGGTAGTGGAATAACAGTTTAGTAGACAAAACAACAGAACTCAGCTCAGATCCTGTCTGTGCTGCCGGAGGGACAACAGTGACAACAATCACAGTCAGAGTCAATTTTTGGTGACAAAAGCATCAAAATATGTGAATGGGAGCAGCTGTTTTGGAAATTATAAATCACAGTTTGAAACTAATGAAATCTTTTTCTCATTATGACCTACATATTCTGTATATTTTTGTACTTTATTTCAAACTATGAACAGTGTTGTTCAAGTTGGAGCTGTAAACTTGTTGCACCATGTTTAGGTGGGGCGTATCAGGGCCATTGTAGATAGAAAAAAATATATTTCAGAATGTAAACCTAAAGGTAAGAAGCTGTTGGCTGCTGTCTGCTGAGACACACCAGAAACACGTCAGAATTGTTTGCAGGATCTTCCTCTGGGATTTCTGACAGCAACTTCTGCGAAACCTTGTGTTAAAAGACAAAAATGTTGCTGCCCAAGAGTTTACAAAAAGAGCTTACACAATGTAAAGGGATGCATGTTGCAAGATAAGATGGAGTGGACATAAGAGGGAAGCTGTTACGGTGGAAGACTCTTGTACAGATCTTGGTGGTGGTACATGAGCCTCCTGAACCGTAAAATATGAGCTTGTCCTTCATTTCACAGCTAAATGTCGAGTCAAGTTTTGAACCAGTTTGTTCCATATTTTCATGAGAGTTCAATACAACACAAACACATCAACACCAGATGTAACAATAATGAACAAAAACAAAACACTGCTGCATACTAAAGCCAGTTGTTCTGGTGGGATCTATGTGGGACAGCCAGCCGGCTACGCATCGCTGTTACCTGTTGCGGCTTTTGAGGTTGCCTAGAGACAGACGCCACGTTGCTTTTGCTTGATGATTTTGATGATGCCATTTGACAAAAGTTTATTGTTGGTGACCGTGCAATGTTTTTATGATGCAAAGTTCTTTGAACTAGTCTGGCCATTGCTTTGCTGTGCAATTCTGCTCGATTTAAACCTCAATTCACAGACAGTCTGGGATTCCTCCAATTGACTTGGATTCCCTGTGGTAGATTTTCTACCAGGCCAATGAGCGAACAGAATTGTTTTAGAATTGTAGTCTACCTGTAGTTTTAGTGATGGCAGAGGAGGAAGTGGAGGAAGTTTTCAGTGTTGGTCACACTTCCAAATAATAAATACACATCAACAGTCGCCTTGTTTAGATTGGCGCTTCTCTCTTCTCAGTGGAGGAGGGTTGTTTACTGCGCAGGCAACTTCTGGTAAACTTCTTAGCGTCGGACTGGTGCGTTACATACGTCACGGCCAAACATTAGCAACGAGGTAAGATTTAAAACTTTACTTTATCAACTTTTACAAAAGCCTGAGTTGCATCTAAGAAGTAGTGAAAAAATCAACCCAAAGGGCAAGGAGAGCATTAATCAGAGAAGCAGCCAAGAGGCCCAGGGCTACTGTAGAGGAGGAGCTGCAGATGGAGTAGGTCATGATGACACTTACTGGTCATGTACGCCAGAAATGTTGTCTTTATGGAAGAGTGGCAAAAAAAACAGCATTACCTAAAGAAAAGCATAGAAGTCCTGTTTTCAGTGTACAAGCCATGAAGGGGACAGGAAATGCATGGAAGAAGGCGCCATGGTCAGTTGAGGGCAAAATGGAAGTTATTTGGTCTATATGCAATAAACTATGTGAGACAAAGAGGTTTTCCTAAGCAAGGAAAAGATGAACAGAGTGAAATACAAGACGAAGACCAGAGAGAGGCTGCAGGACAACCACTCTACAATACAGCAAGAGCAACAAGGTTTAAATCAGAGCATATTCATGTGTTAATTGGCCCAATTAAAGTCCAAACAGTCACATGTCCATAATGAGAATATGTGACACACTTAAAAACTGATGTTCACATTCACACTTCAATAATTCTGACTGAGCTTCAGATGGTCAAAAATGGTCAAAAATGTAAGTACAGCTAAAATGAGATCTACAACATGTTCACTCATGTAGCAGAGTCAAATCTTTTCACTTTAAGATTTGTGAAACTTTTAGCAACAATCTATTGTTTTTGTCCCCCTGCATGATTATCGGTTTGTCATAGAGGATCTTAAAACAATCCTCTGCATTTAGTGGTTACAACGTGGCAAAGCGGTCGAATTCAAAGGATTTAAAGGTTATGAATCAGCAAGGAACTAACTGTGATAACCCTTTGACTTACTCACACTCTCCAGGTGCACTCCTGCTGCAAACCTGTGCAGACTCACCTGACTGATTTCCCCTCAGCACATTGACGACAAGGATGTGAAGCGGTTTGTCTGATGAGTCTCCACTTAAAAACGCCTCTCCGTTTGGTTTCAGCTCCAGCTCCGTCGTTGGCCCTTGGCGGACCTCGTCCTTGAACACCACCGCAGGCTGCTGACCCACTTCCGGCTCAATGAGTAGGGGACTTGGCTTTGATGGGACAGCTTTGGGCGATGAGGTGGTGAATTCTCCAGCCAGTCTCGGCGTCAGAATGCTTTCTGGTATAACTTCTCCTCCCACACCGGCGTTGGAGCCCAGGTCAGCACGGACTGGCTCCCCGCTGCCATCCGGCTGGGGGGTGTCCAGTAGTGAAAGCTGATTGCGGGAGGTGGGTAAAGGAGGCAGCTGGTTAGGCAAAACGTCCCCTCTAATTGGCACTGACTCCAGCTGGCCAAGTAGCGTAAAATCTCGAATATCCAACTCGTCCATGGTGGTGGAAGGAGTGGGCATATCTCTGATGTGAGGTGAGGTGACCGACAGCGTGCTCGCTGTGCCAGGCTCTGGCGTTCTGCCTTGAAGTTCAGATCTGTCTCGTTGTGCGGACGTTAGAACGTGCAAACCGGACACGGAGGAGTCTGGTTGGGATGCAGCTGGACTCGTCTGAGAGCTGACGGTTGTTTCTGGTAGCTTAGCTGTCAGACAGGAGGACATGAGACAAAAACTTTTAAAAACTTAATGCATAAAAACTGTACTTGTATAGCGCTTTATCAAAGAGCTTCTCATTACTTTCAGTTATCCACCCGCTCACATGCTGATGGTGGTGAGCTACTGGATAGTAGCCACAGCTGCCCTGCAGTTTGACAGAAGTGTCCTCTGACCACTAGCAGGCAAGGCAGGTTAAGTGTCTTACCCAAGGACACAATGATGGAGACAGGGCTCGAACCATCAACTCGCCAGTTACAGGACAAACTCAATCACCATTGCTCACACTAACCATCCTAACCATCAAGCCCTCAATAATATGAAAAAGTAAATAGATTGTATTTAAACTATTTTTGTTTTTATTTAAAGTAGTGCTTCCTTATGTGAAAACCATCCTCAGTTTAGTGCTGAAAGACATAATGATGACCAGGGATAGGAGTTTGTCCTGTAACCGGTGGGTTGCTTGCTCAAGCCCCTTCTCCGTCTTTGTGTCTTTGGGCAAAACAAAGAACACCCGCTGTTCAAATCCCGGCCTAGTATGATGCTAGCATCAGACTGATACTAGCATCATAAGATCGATTCTTTGGTTTCAGAGAACATGCATGGAGTTTGCATGTTCTCCCTGTGCATGGTGGGTTCTCTCCAGGTACTCCGGCTTCCTCACACAGTCCAAAAACATGACTGTCAGGTTGCTTGGTCTCTCTAAATTCTCCTGATGTGTGAGTGTGTGTGTGCATGGTTGTTTGTCCTGTCTGTCTCTCTGTTGCCCTGCGCTGGACTGGCGACTTGTCCAGGTGACCCTGCCTCTCGTCCGTTGACTGCCAGAACCCTCACGTCCCCTCTAGGGATAAGCATGTAAGATAATGGATGGATGAACTTCACCCACCTTGCCTGGTGGTGGTCAGTGGGCCCGGTGGTGCCGGTTCATGGCAGCCTTCCCTCTTTTTTTCCTAACTGCTTAGATTAGAAATGACTGATCTGGTAATAGTTTGCGGGGATATGATTGAAGTTTTCTTGCTTCTTCCAGCCGAGCTCAGCCTGACGGTGTCCTGCTCCGGCTGACTCCGGGTCTTCGTCGTCTTTAGGATTTCTGTTTTGCGCTGTGAAAGCAGCTCCGGCTGCACGATGAGCCCAGCCCAGAGATGATGTCATGTTTTTTGGCAAGCTGCGGACATCTGGCCGAACTGAGTTGCTTTCTCTTTACTCCACATTAACTCTCTCCTGCAGCTCTGCCACCGCTCTGAGAGGCAGAGGCCGCCACTCAGCCATCAGAAAGTACCTCTGCAGAGCCAGACATGGGAATGTTTGCAATTATACGGTGTGGAAAAGCGTCACGCTGGGGAGTTTGTACTTCTCTCTGCTATGAGCTGACCTCTTTATTAACACTCTGTTGTGTTATTGCCTCTGTCCACTTCCTCTGTCTGTCTGTGTTGCTTGGGCTGAGGTCCAGCTGGGGAGTGTTTCTGCTCTATCTGTGTTGGCCTGCGCGTGCTGGGTTTTCCCCTCATAAAAGCTGCCCTCCATAAACAGGACAGGAGTTTTATTCTTCTGCTGCAGTCTGAATGCGGTTTGCTTGTTTGCTGTCCTTCTCTGATATCCGCGCGGTCATTAGGTGGCTTGTTTGTGCTGAAACACGCATCCCCAACTTAACAGCTTGCAGCTGAAGTTAAAGTTCTGGCAGTGAGGCAAAAGTTGCATTTTGCAAGATTTTCCGTGACACTTTTTATGTCGGTTCACGTTGTTAGCAGACAGACATAATGGATTGATCAGATTCACAGTAAATAACTTCAAACTTTATGCGCTTAAAATACTTAGTATGTAATAAAAGCACCATATTTACTTTGTTTTTGTTTAATTATTTGTGTTTTCAGTATGAACTGTGTTTAGCTCGAACCTTTAAAGCAGAACGCTCCGTGCTTGTCGGTGGGGTCTGGGAAGCCGGTTTGGTTGGTGTACTTGTAGAGGGTCCGGACCCCCAGCTGGCCGCCTCCACACTGAGGCAGGGGGATGTTCATGGGGTACCGGACGCTGCCATCAGACAGCCAGCCGTAGTCGCAGCGGCTAAGCCCCGCCCTCCAGGCTGCAAACAGCTGGCCCGGGGACGCCAACACGGCGTCGTGCTTCTCACACTCCGCCTTCGCCTCCTGCCAGGTGATCTTCGCAGTGATGGAGGACGGATAGAAGACTTCACCTGTACACAGACAACAGGAGATTCAGATGGTTGGGTTTGTAATTTTTGACCCATGAAAGTCGTTTCTATAGCTTCAAGTTATTCAAGGGTCAAGGGTCAGTCCATAAAGTATTCCATTTACAGTTACAGACAGATGCTCCTCTGATTGTTGTCTCAATCAGAGAAAGCACTCTGAGGATTGCTGACTCAATCCTCTGGTTGCCAATCAACAGAGTGCTTAAAATGTCAACACATCCATGGTCGTATGTTTTTCTAAACTTCAGCTTCCCTCCCAAAAAAGTAATGACCGATAATTTGTAAATAAATAACAAAAATACAGATAGATAACGTTTCTAAAATGTAAAAGATATGACTTAAATAAAGCACAGTTATAGATATTTGACTACGGAGACATTTTTTTTTTTTTAAGTGAAGCTGATGGAACATTAAAAAAAAGAAAATTACAATATAAATAAAGTGAAGAAATCAAATCAAAATGTTATAAAATTTAACATAAATATTAGGAAAAAATTAGAAAGATAATGTATTTTAACAAAAAATAAAAGCTAAATGAACAGTGTTTACCCTGCAGCTCATCTACGAAGCAGTACACATCGTATCTCTCTGTGGGGTCACGACGGCCGTATGTCCTGACCCCTGGGCGGTGCAGAAGGTCGCCTTCACAGCCAGGACGAGGCTGAGTGATCGGATACCTGCAGCAACAAGAAAACCTCTGAACCAGCCTTTCTATTTTTTTTTTTTTTTTTTTTTTGCGCAGTTGGTAGAGCTGTTGCCTTGCAGCAAGAAGGTTCTGGGTTCGATTCCCGGCCCGGGGTCTTTCTGCACGGAG
>CAEGAE010069484.1:0-136195 GCA_903067095.1 Girardinus metallicus | reverse complement strand
GTCATTTTTTCTGTATTTGTTTTGTTTGGGCGCAGCATTAATAGTGGCTTTGGGGTGGATGTGCTGATTAATCCTCTAATTTTTTGAATTTTTTCTGAGAAGAAGCTGGAAAACTGGTTGCAGGCGGCATTAGATTGAAATTCAGGTGGTAACATCATAGGAGGGTTTGTGAGCCTGTCAACTGTTGCAAATAAAGCTCGAGCTTTATTAATGTTTTTGTTTATGACATCTGCAAAGAAAGCTTCCCTTGCATGTTTTAGTGTTGAGTGATAGTTACGTAGTCTTTCTTTATAGATATCATAATAAACATGAAGTTGAGTCTTACGCCATTTTCGTTCAGCCCTACGAAAGCACTGAACGAAAGCATATGAAAGCACTTTTTAATTTCATATGTCGTGTTTAACTTTTTTAGGACAGGAAAACTGATTATGTTTCCCTGATATAATGCATCAGCTATTCACGTCATTCACATGCAACTCCTTTTGAAAATTTACTCATAACTATGTAATCTGCCGCTCAATAACACTATAAAATGAAAATGTCCTTTGACTCCAATTTAAAATATATATAGACAAAGCATCAAAAAGAAAAACAGCAAAAAATATTTAGAGTAATTGTTTACTTATACAATTAGGAATATTTTGTCAAAAACAGGCAGTAGAATAAAACATTGTCCTGGTCAATGTTTTATTGATCATGACAATAAAACATTGCACACCAATATAATGATGCTAAAGCTCTTTGAGGCACAATCCAGGTACATTTCTCTATTAGCTGATTTAGATGACAGACAACTTTTTGAGTCAGGAATCAAGAGATGACATGTAATATCCCAGTAGAAAAATGACAAAGAATCAAGAAGAAGGTATTATATTACGTACTTCACTCTAAAACCTCATTCATCTTTCACGTTGATATGAGTGAAACATAAAGTAAGAGAGAAGAGCAAACATTAGCAACGTTTTTTAGAGCTGGATCTTTTTATATATTCTGACAGCTTCCTGGTCTCTGCATAGTTAATTTGTGCAGTAAGCATCTTCAAAACTCCTAATTTTCGAAAGCCAACTGATGGTACTATCGTATGACAGCATGTACAACAAAATGATAGCTTTGATAAGATGTGAATCTCTTAATTGACATTAGATTAAGTCCCCAGCAGCTCAGTGTAAATCAATATGAAGTTCCCTGGTGTGACTGAAGCACATCTACTGCATGTGTTTTCTTTTTCCATGAGTGGCCTGACCAGGTGGTATGACCAGCAGTACCAGCCCACCAACATTCCAGCCTCAGCTCCCACGTATCTCATTCTTCATCTCCACTAAACAGTGGTACTTTAAATCTGGAACGCAGCAGCTGCATGTCCAGATGGAGAATCAACAAATCTTAATGGACTGGAAGGAAAAGACACATAGCTGAAGGGAGAGGACACATTTAAAAGTTAGCTGTTTACCGTTCTGAATTCTCTTCAGTTCTCAAGAATATTTTAATAATGTTGGTATTTAGTTGTTATAATTCTCCCAAACACAAAGCATTTGATAACAAAAAACACATTCCGTGAACAGTCAATTAAAAACATGTAACAGAATTATTTTATGGATGTAGCATGTGCAACACTGAAACCCTGTTCATGTTAAGTTTCATGTTTCTTCATGCTTTAGACAGACATGCTTGTTAAATGACAAAGAAAACCACTGGCACAAAATTTAACAGTAAATCAAGAAAAGCATAGATTTGATATAGATGTCTCACATTTTCTCATAGGAACATGTTATTCTTTAAACTATATGGGAAGTGGGTAGAAGCAACCGAAATGGTACTTTTCTACATGCTTTTGCTCCTGAGACAGTTTTACAAGAGTGTGTGTATTCATCAGGTTTTAGCTTATCCACAATAACAGTGTTCTTGTTCCACAAATGTATTGTATCTATTTTTCTATGACATTCTTTTAACCATTAAATATGACACTCAGATTTCAACAGGATTGTCATACTTCTATAAAAGATTACATTTTACCACCTTAAAGAAAACAATATAGTAAACAGATTAATAGTTTGTGAGTGTAAATGTGGAGGGATCCATTAAGCATGACTGGTAGTTGCTAATTAATAAAGTTGAAAAGTCTGGATGGCAGTGGTGTTAAAGAAATTCTTTGCCCACTTGTTTACAAGATCTATTATAGTCAGATTTTCAAAACAAAACATAGTTCAAAACCCTTGAAGCAATTTGCTTTAGAAATCATAACAGTCCAATAGTGTGGAACTTATCTCTAAGTGTTATTAAAAAAAAGAAATAATAATGACCACTTTTCTTAATGTCTTTGTGAAGCTTGGTTGTCCAAAATGTGTTTCCCACCAATGTTTGGGCTCATTCCAGGAGTATTTAAAAGTCTGGCACCTCATTAACATTAGCCTGTAGCCTCTGAATCTGCAGGCAGTGCACTAACATGCTAACAGGCATCCCACTGGCAGCCTTGCAGAATCACCACAGGCACTTCCACTGCAGGAAGACAGTACAAAACGCTCCTTGACTATTTGTAAAACTATGTTAACATAATTATAAAGATTAACAAGGAGACAGTAAGACATTTAGGAAACTCTGTATGTTTAACATAAAATTTTGATTAAACATCAAACAGTCATTGTTTTGTGCTGGTAATGAAATTCTTCAGAGCATTCTTAAATGCTTCTTTAAGCAGCTTATGATTTGGAAAACAATATAAAACATATGTGTTTCAAACCCTTTCTCGTTTAATGGAGATTTTGTGGTCCTACAACCAAGTACATCCATATAAACAGATGCACTTTGTATTTTTTTTTCTCATTGGCAATCAAGTTCAAAAGTACTGTTAAATTGGAAAAACTCAATTATAAGCTGAGGTATACACAACCACATGCATCAATGTTGCACTGAACCTTAACAAAAGAGAAAAGTATAAACTCTGAGCCAATTTCTGGTTCTGGGTCCTCATCTCCTTGTTGACATAATTGCCTTTTCCATCAGTACCCTTCATGTAATTTCTATGACAAAGAGCTATATTTGTTTTTAACAATAGCAGAAAATAGTTTAATTTTCTTTTTCATTTTTTGAATTATGGATCTGCTGGTCAACAGCCACATGTCATCTTTAACATTTTTGATACCACCTCAAACTAAACAATTTCTGTAAAAGAGTAAGCAAAAATTTAGATTTTTCTAATTTGTTTTCTTGTATCTGCTAATATCAGTCTGGTAACAGTTATTTATTTATTTTTTTTGTTATCCAAATCAAACAACAATATGGGCAACTACTAAACAGCTTAGCATGATTAAGTTCTTTGCATGTGTTTGACATTTTGCCACTTTAGATTTGTATATCATATTATAACATAATGACAAGAAAACAATCCCCTCTGCGTGGCGCCGTTAGTGTTAGTTTTCTGAAAGCTCATTTTGGTCTCATCTGAACAAATTATCTTTGGTCTCATCTGAACAAATTATCTTTGGTCTCATCTGAACAAATTATCTTCTTCCACATGTTTGCTGTGTCCCTTACATAGCTTTTAACAAACTGTATCAGATTCTCTCAACTGTGAATGTAAGCAGCTCAGTGTTTCTCTATGAGATCTTGAAAGGTTGACATTTTGTTTGTGATATAACTTTACCCCTGACCTGGCTCCTGCATTCTTTGGTCTTCATGATGCTGTTTGCGCATTAATGTTCCCACAAACCTGAGGACCTCACATAGGTATTTATAATAGGATTTATTTATACACAAGTGAATCACAGTTACTGATTAGGTAACTTCTGAAGACATTTGGTTGCACTGAATTTTATATAGTTACGTCATAACAAAATGGGGTAATTATAAATCGATGACACACCGTTTAGATTTTTGTAGAGTCATGAAATTAAGGAAACATATTATTTTCATTTCACTTCACAATAATGTGTTACTTTCTGTTGGTCTATCAGATTAAATAACAATAAATTGTAACAACGTTTGTTTTTGTGACTTCAACCAATTATATAACATATGTATATTGAAATTATATAGATTCAAGAGTTTGAATATTACTTCAAGGCACTCTTTGCAGTAGTATTCAGGCACTCTGAGTAAATCTAGTCTGATGATAATTTTTTAAATTTCTCAAATGTAAAGTCTGACCAGATTATAATCAAATAACTGCACTGCAAGTTTTCAGTGTTACATTAGCGAAAACACTAGCGAAAATTAAATCAACTAAAGCAAAATTAATCGAATGTAAAAGAAGTGCAACAAACTGAGCTGAACTGAAGGTGGAAGAAATAAGAAACAGAATGAAAGTTATAGAAAACAGATGTTTTGGCCAGCCAAACCAAGTCAGAGTTCAGAAAGAAAGGATGAAAAGCAAGAGTGAGAGAAAGAAAGCTGATCAGTCATAACAAAGCACAGCCTCACATTCCAGAGTAATTGAGCGGATGATTAGTTGAACAATCAGCAGCACAACTCCAGCTGTCTGAACAAAAATCTTTATATATACAGAGATCTGGATGAAGGAAAAGATAAAGATAAGTAAGTAATGCATATGGCAGCCATTTCCATTCAATGGTATTTTTCCCAACTCCTGCAAGCTGACTTACAAATCACTGGGGTAATTAGCACAAATTTACCCTCCTTGTACATGTATTAAGGGTGTTAGGGGTATTAGTGGACGGCTCAGCTTTCAACACTGTGTTTTTGTCAACGGGGCAGCCTAATGAAGCGTGCAGGGACTGTCATAGAATACTTGCTTTGCTGATTGTGTGTGATTCTCCAAATCTCCTGTGCTTTTCAAGGATACCCAATTCCTCCTAAATCAACAGAATGAGCACACCCAGGGAGTTTGGTGAGATAACACATATATATCTCACGTACACACACACAAATATATATATATATATTTTTTTTTAATTTATTTATTATTTCCTTAATGCGGCGAATCCAGTAGATAAAATGTGTAAAGAAGGTTTAAACATAATGGACATTCCATAAGCTTTCTAATTTAGATTAGTTTGTTACAGTTTTATTTATTTGTTTGCTAAGGGTTCACCTGGAATAACTGTATGGAAAAAGAAGCTCACAATACATTTGAACAGCCACTGTGAAAATGCAAATATGCTTTTTTAAATGTTTATTCTCTTCAAAATATACAGCGGAGTCAAATGTAGAGATATATACATACATTGCGTACACTACACAATCAAGTTACAGTTTGCAAATTCTTTCAGGGTCAAAGACGTGAAGGGTATAGTATGAGAGTGGCAGCATCACATCGAGTAAGTGTTTTGCTGCAGGAGGGACTTTGCAAACTAGCAGAAATTTTGAGGTGATAATATTAGATGGAAATATTGAAACAATATCTTAAGACATCATCTAGGAAGTAAAAGTTGGGCACAAATTTTTCTTCTAAATGTACTGACTATACATTTAGAAGAAATGTATAGTAGGTTTAATTTCCAGATTAAACCTACAACTCAACCCTGTGGATGAAAAACAAGCACCATTTCTTCCTAAATACTAAACATGTAGGCCTGGAGAAAATGTTCTAAGAGGTCATGCAATAATGATCTAACGAAACCTAGCTAGAAATTTTGGGCACTATTTTCAAACATAACTATCACAGAAATAACCTTCCACATCATTGTGAAGAATACCCTTCTCCGGGGCTACAAATAGACTTTTTGTCAAGGCAGACAAAATCAAGAATAGTTGAAAATGCCAGTAATTTTTGACCTTCTGGTGTCTCCTGGGAAAGGTGAAGTTGATGAGAGATTTTACATATTTTATACATGCAAGCATAAAACTGAATCAATACAATAGTGGCTCTTCCAGAAGAAAACTAAAGTTGTGGAATAGGCTAGCCAGTGCTAAAAATTAATGGAAAATCTGCGAGATCACCTAAAGAGGTCTGTGGACAAGAGATGTCCACATTCTTATAGAACTGGAGAACTTTTACAAGGTAGAGTCAGCTTTTCCAAGTCACGATTTGATGTTCTGATAGAGTCCTTTTGAAGAAGACTGAATGCTGCAATTGAATCAAAAGGTGCTCCAACTAATTTTAAGTTTTCTGATATGCACATGCTGCATTCTTACATTGTTGATATGATGGCATATTTCTATATTAATATAAATTAGACCTGCCTTGAGATGGCATTTGTTGTGAACTGAAGTGGTAAAAATAAACTGAACTGAATCCCTTACGATACAACTTGAATTTGCAGATCACTTTCCCACACGAAGACATGTATCTGTTAGTTTTACAGGTCTAGCCAGAATACTTTGAGCAGTTCTTTGATCATGACTTCCCTTTTAATATTTTGGGATGTTTTGAGGGTTGCAGTGCAAAATGCAGGCATTTCAGCTTCAACACTGGTGTTTATGTTTGCGGTCCCAGATGGAATGAGGAGTGAATGGCATCCATGAGGCTTGCTGGAGCTTTGACTGTAAAGACGAGACAGTTAAATTAAAAACCAATACACAGTTACCCCACAGGAAAAGATCAACATTTTCACTGTTTATAATGTGTAGCAAGAACATCCACCCATAATACAGGGCAGTCACATTCCACTGCTTGCCCACATGCAGAGCAGCCAGAAAACATCATGCCTTCACTTTTTAGTCTGTTACATCAAGTGGCAAGTATTGGCAAAAAAACTAAAGCAAGTGACCTTAAATACTAAAAACTCAGACTGCAGCAAATCCTCCTATGATTAGCAACAGTGCCAACTTTTATTGTCAAATCAGTGTACAGAAAGAAAAGTGTGACAGAGGAATTATTTATTAGCTGAGTGAATAAAAAATAATTGATATTCCTATTTTGTTAGAGGCCACCCATTCATAAAGGTTTGTAGCATCAGTAGCAGGAGTAATTGGTTGTTTCTGTCAGACTCAGCCTGGGTGCCAGTAACTACAGTGGAAACCAGTACATAGCTGTCATTCCTGTGCTCAGTGAAAGCAAATTTAGCAGCCAACACCTGTTTCCCCTGCTCATTCTTTACTGTGGGCTGCTTCTCCACAGCTCTGCTTGGATCAAAAGGAGCAACTATTCAGCCACCAATATATTTTATAGTATTTATGCCATATATGCTATTAGCATTTGTTGTTTGATCAATCTACATAGCAGCAAGCTGTTTAGAAACATGGTACATCTTTCTTTGCTGCTCCCATGAGATGTGGGAGTAACGTGTTGCTGCCAGAAATTTTGACAATGTTTTTCCCAGTGATTGGAATGTTACCATGCTTGTGGAATTTTTTTTTTTTTTTTTTTTGCTATGTTAAGGGACTGCTGATGAACTCATGGCTCATACTTTTGGATCATTTGAATGAATGAAAGAGCAACTGCCAAATAGCAAACTGTTCTAAAAATACTATACAGAACATTTCGGAAGTAAAATATTTATGTTTATTGATGTAGTACTTTTAAAACATGTAACAGAATTATTTTATGGATGTAGCATGTGCAACACTGAAACCCTGTTCAGTGTTTCAGTCAGTTAATACTGTAATATCTGGTTCTGGTTTTCCTTAAAATGTTGCTAATATCATGATTATGTACAGGGACTGTTGGTTGAATAGCCATGTGACTAAAGAGTTGATGAATGGCAATCCATGAAAAAAATGTAACTTGTGTGAGTGCTGCCTCCAACCCCAAATCCTAATTAGATTTTATTTTTCTCTAAGTAAATGGACTGAACTCATCTTTCACCTTTCCAGTAATATTGACCAGTCAAAACACTTCACACTACAGCAACATTTACTCTTGAACTAATAAATACAAATACACAGATTGGAAAGTAATTTGGGGTAAAGTGCCTTGCCCAGTGCTACATTAACATGTAACAGAAGGAAGTTGGAATCAAATCTGCAACCTTCCAGTTGCAATACAACTAATTCAACCACTGAGCCACATTCACCAGAGAAAAGCTTCTCCTCTAGCCAACTAAAATAATCCTTGTTGTGGTGACATATGGTGATGATGTGTAGTTTGCTAAATCTGCTATAAGAGACTAATTAGCTGCACGTATCCATCAAAATACAAAAACTCTGTTTTAAAGTGAAGATGTGCTGCACTCTGGGGTTTTTGCTGTTGCCTTACAGCAAGAAGGCCCCAGGTTTGAATCCCAGGTGGAGATGTTTTCATGTGTGGGTTCCCTTCAAATTCTACAGCTTCTTCCCAGAGTCTGCTCAGTTACCAATTAAAGTATTTATATTTGAGTGTTTCAAAGCCAGAAAAAAAACTTTATTGCCAAAGTCAATAAAGGTAGCTATAAATGCATTAAAATTATAAAAGTACCTAAATGGGGAGAGTTTTAATGCTTGTAGTCTGATATTTTTTTAAAAAAGAAGCTAAAAACACTAAGCTTTAAGGAATTCCTTACTCAGCCACCAGCTTGTCAGTCATCGTGGCCTCTGCAATGTGACCCTACCTGCTGTTACTGTCTGTTGCTCCCTGTAAAGATCATACTATACATACCAGAGCCATTGAGGGGCGGGCCCATTGACCCAGATAGTTCTCAGGCTACATAGCTTTCACAGAAACCTTGTTTTTACCTACAAACAAAACAAATACCAGATGGTTCCCTGAGGAGGATGCAAAGTTACAAACTGTGATGCGTTACATAAAAACCTTTTACATATTTGTTTAAGTGGCAGAAACTCCTAGAGAAGAGCAATGTATTTAAACAAAATTTGTTTCAATCTCATCTGAATTTTGTCTCATATGTCTCCACAGGCAAACAGTTCTAAGGTTTTCCCTTCTTATCTTTGTTTTTCTAAGGGAATAAACAAATAAAAAGTCAAAACCTTGTTCATGTTGTCTTGGTCAAATGCAATGCTTAAAAAATCAAAACAACCAGAAATATCAAAGTTCTAAATGGTTGCAATATTCAAACAAATGGTAGCCCCTATTTTTTTTTCTGTTACAATTTTTGTTGTTGTCACAAAAGGAATAATACCATTTAAATATCACAAATCTAAGCTATGTTTTAAACCACCTGTAATCATTGTATAATATTTCACTCCAGATAAAATCTGTCGGTACATTAATATTGTAATGCCTATTTTTTTATTCAACGTGACTCTAATGCAATACAAAAAACATCTGTATGTACCCTTATTGTGTGATTTCACAATAATAAAGGCTTATAAATCTCTATCTGTGTTTCAGTAAATTTGTTTAGTGAAAATCTTCTAAGGTCGGACCCGTCAAAGTATTCTGTATTTCAGACCAGAGCTGATCGAATCTACAAATCAAGTGCCACATTCAGTTACATTTTTATTAGTAGCCATATAACTTGTTAAAAAAATTGCGATATCGTTTTGCGGTGTATGCATGAGTGGCAATGAGTGTGTGCCTGTGAGTGTGTGTGTGATCATGTCAGCGGAGAGTGTAATCTGAGGGATAACATGAAGCTTATCCATCTGATCCCTCACCTCCCCGGGTTCTGACAGGTTGACACCCATCAGTCTTCACATTAACTTTGCCTAATTGGCAGGTAATTCTCTTACCTCCTGCTGACTGTTCACTGTGACTGTGCTTAGTTACTACCTCTGTCTGGGTCTTTATCTACAAATCTGACCAGACCCCTCTTTTTGTCAAAGAGTCACTCAGTAGGACCTCTTGTCCAGGCTAAGAGACCCAGCGTGCCTTGTCACTGTAAGTTGGGGAAGAGAAGTTGGAAGCTTCCTCTGCTATGGTGACCCCCATGCTGGGAAGCCTTCCACGTGGCTGACAACAGACCAGTTTCAGCAGGTTATCAGCAGAACTTTTGTCACATTAACAACATGAAATAGTACGTAAATATTTGAATAACCTACTGCCTTTATTGCACGTTGTTCTTTAGATGAGGATACTTTTATTATATGCCTGATAGTGTAAATATTTCATTGAACAAACACCTAAAAAGAACAAAATTCTATTAATTTTCCTTTGTCTCTGACATGTCACACTGTATTATCTCCAAACCCTAAATCTGCCATGATTTCAGCTTCTCAACATTTTTTTTCTGCTAACTGAGCCAAGCAAACAAAGTAATCTCAGCTGTACTGTAGACCTCATTCCTCCCTGACATTGATTGACAGGTATTTGCAGAGTCGCTAGATATTCAGACATGGGGCATATGGAAGGCCCACCCTCCTGTCATGTCCACCTTCACATGGGTCCTTTGTGGCTGAGGTGGAGGTGGCAGGAGCAGTGAGGAGCTTGTCAGAGCAACAGGAAGAGACTAACACAGAATTACAGAAACAAACCTTGAACACTCTTGCTGTCGGTACCCCCTGAGAGTACGTCAGCTGTCATTAACTTACCACACTTCCAGTGATGCCGAGACAGATTCCCTAGTTCCCACCCCCTTGCAGGTGATTCTCAATGGGGGTTTGACACTGGGAAAGCCTGCCTCTCTACAAGGAGTATCCCTCCTGCCAACACAGATGTTTAGGGCTTAAAGAATCCTAAAAATATGTGTAGCGCAACAAATTTGAATATTCTCAAAAAGTTTGGCTAAGTGATAAAAACTGAAACTTATTACATGAAGCTTGAGTTTTCTTATCTACAACTAAAAGAAATATTCATTTGCCATAATAATAAAAAAACATGTTTTAACAGAGACATATTAAGTATGTCCGCCTGCTGTTATGCATCACTCAACACTTGGTTGGGGCTCTTTTTATATTCAGGAATTATCTCATTCATGCAGAGAAGAATGGTAGGAAGCCCAATTTATAAAAATATCAGCTTCTTCTTGTCAATGCTCCGTAGCTGCTATTCTGTGAATCTCTGCTCTTCTTCCAGACTCTGGGACCTTGATTCGTGAATGCACTAAAACTATACTTTCATCTGAGAGTGGGACATTGAACTGCTGAACAGTTCAGTTCTTTTTCATCTTTAGCCCTGTTATAGTCACTGACGTTGCCTCTGGTTCAGGGGTGGCTTAACACAAGCAATGTGACATTTTTTTTTGCCTGTTTCCTGGCTATTTGTGTGTGTGATGGTTCTTAAAGTGCTGATTCTAGCTGCAGTCCAGACATTGTGTATCTCTCTTAAACTCTTGAATGGCCTTCGGTTCATCATCTCAAGGCAGTGATTATTTTTGTTCCTTAAGCCCTCTTTCTTGCCCCACTTCAGCCTTGCACCAAAATTTCAATTAATATGCTTTGGCATGCCATTAAGTGATTTCTTATCAACATTTTTTGTAGCTTTTGATTTTTGTGATTAATGTAAGTGGCACAGTGTCAGCTGTCTAATCAGCAGTCTTTTTTTAAATCATTGTGTATGACATAATATGCCAATAACATTTTCAAAGTAAAAATAGCTTTTCTTTGTCTTACTTAATACAGAGTTGATAAATTTATGGTTACAATCTACTGTAAATATTTAAATATTTCTGTCTGTGTGGAATGAATCTCTTCTGTACGCAAGTTTCACTTTTTCAAATGAGTTGTAATAAATTCACATTTTAATTGTATTCAAATTTGCTATAGTGCATTTGTATAGACACTTATAGATATAAATTTATATGTATTATGTATGACATGTGAAATGATGTTATAGAGTTTTCTAGAGGGTGTGTGTTAGTGTGTGTATGAAGATACTGGAGATCAGTGTGTGTGGAATGTGTATGTGATATAAAGGCTCTCTCCTCATGACACAATGGTGTCTTTGACAGGAGGGAGAAGGGAAGGCTTTGTTTGGTGACACCACACAGTGTTGTGAATGCCCGACATAGCTACCATTCCTCTCTCTGTGTCGTCCGCCAGGCCACTGGCTTATCAGGGATTCCTCTGCTTTCTGTCGGCCCACGCACACCACTCATCTGCGTGTGCATGTGTGTGTGTGAGCCCGGGAGAAAAAGTTTATGATGCAGAACAGCTAACACCAAGGTAAGTCTTAAAAAGCTGTGAGGGAAAAACGGTTTCTCTGTTACGTTTCATATTCTGCAACAAGCAGGACAATTTGACCGCTAAATTTTTATATATTCTCAATCCCTGGTATGGATTACTTAGAAAAGGTTTAGGTGAAGTAGATTGAGCTTAATTTTTTGAGGATGGCAGTAAATTAGAAATGGCAATTCATACTTATTTTCCAGAAATGCAAAAGAAAAAGAAAAAGAAAGAATGCATCAGCATTGTACCAAGCCAACGAATAAAAAAATATATATATATATATTCAAAATTATCCAGAGTAATCCTGAAACTGTATACAGGACAGGCTTTTTTATATGCATCCATTCATATTCAATACCAATTCAATCTTTGCAGGATTTCAGGGGGGCTTGCACCTGTCTCAAGTGGTGAACGGACAGGAAGCATTATGTTCCATGGACAGGTTTCCAAGCCTTATAACAGGGCGACACTGAGGCACACAAGAAAAACAATCATGCAAGCATGGATTTACCTCCAGTCACAATTTACAGTTACCACTTACAGTTGCCAATAAACCTGCCTCCCACTGTCCAGTTCCTCCTCAGTGGAGAGCTTTTTATTTTAGCAAAATGAGCTCACTCTCATACTCATACCAGCTGCTTAAGAAATTGTTTATGCGTCAGATGTTTTTATCAATGAAAAATAGGAAAATATGTATAGATTTTGATAAGGCAGTGACCAGAGAAACTATTTATGCAATCCTTAACTTTAGTTATTCATAGACCCCATACTTGTTCTCATTTCCAATTCTCTCATTTTACTGTTTCTTTCAAAGCTGTCCTAGTCCCTACAGCCCTGCTGTTAACATTAGTAGTTAGAAAAAGCCTTTATCCCAAGTGAAATATGGTGCCCACCTGTATAAAATTGTCTGCTCAATTGTAAAACAAAATCCCACCCAGGCCACATCAAGATGTGTGCTTTCAATCATAGGATAGGTTTTCATATATAGAGTCTTTGTGCAAAATCTGATGGCGTCAGCAGCATCACCACATTAGGACACTTTTAAACTTGCTTGCTTGGTGTTGTCACTTTTAGGTATAATACTAAAACAGTATGATTTTTTAGTATATTGTTTATCTAAAAAAACAATATATGACTTTTCTTATGGAAAAGTCATTTTAGTATACATTATTCTTCTACGGGCATTGTTCTCAATAACACCTCTCCTCAGTTCTGTCAAATATTAAAACACCACTAAACCTCAGTCAAGCTCAGTCTTTCAATCCCCACTAGTGTTCCCCCTTGGATGTGGGAGGCTTTGTTATCGCTCAATTTCCAAACACTATGCCTTAGGGGAATAATTGGCTTCTTTTTATCTCATTTCTTTTGTCTTATTTTATTTTGGTAGCTTATTTCATCGCACTCACTCCTCTGCGGCTCACCCTTTGAGACTAAATATATAAAAGCACACACAGGCTCTCACACACATACAAAGTTAATAATACGAACACACATGGTTCATTAATTCTTCTAGTTTCCCAGGATCTTCATTCAGTTCAGTTGCAATCATTCCATCAGACTCATCACTGCTGTGGGAATAATATTATCACCAGAGAATTAACTCCTCTGTGGGCCTCTGTCTCTTTCTTTCATTCACATGCAGAGTAAAAATGAAGGAGATAAAAGTATTATTTGTCTGTACTTTCATTGTGTAGCCTGTGGCTACCTGTAGTTTGTGTCAGAGAAGTACTTCCTGCTGTCTGGGCCAGTTCAAAATATGCAGCTACTATAATATGTATCTCTCTGTGCTTAAAAATGGCCTCTGTGTGCTCCTTTTAGGCTGCAAAGGCAAATGGGAATGTTTCTGTAAGGTGTGTTTGGAAGCATGCCCCCTCCTTGTTTGTGCCTGCATATGTGAATGTGTGAAGGGGTGGGTGTGTTGCATACTGGCAGTCCTGCTGCTCCCATGTCCCTGGAAATGAGGCCAACAAGATTGGACAGACAGTTTATTTCCAAATACTAGCGTCTGGCCTGCTGCCTCACACACATTCCATTACTTCCAGACAGACTTTTAGAAGCAGGAATTAAAAGGCATTGGAGTTGTTAAAACATGACATTCCCAAAAAAGGCTTGCTGGGCCCTGAGACTACCCAGAAACATCCCACATGACTCTACTCTGCAGGAATTACAGCACCGCCAGGGTTGCTGATGAAGGTCCTCTCAGAGATACAGTCCTTTTCTTGTACCTTGGCATTTCAGTCCTTCTGTCTTTGCTTTACGATTGCCTTCAGACAATGCTTATTTAATAATGGAACTGAGCCAAGGTATAATAATAACATATAAAAATCACTACATGGACATTTTGCTTGGCAATAGGCCATCTTGCGTCTCAGATCTGATGCTAAAATAGAGAAATGCAAGACTTTAAAGTGAACAAGTGAATAGAATTTGAATCCAACTGGATGCTCTTAAGTTTGTTTGAACACTTTAAGACTGAAAGAAGAGATGCAATTTATATGGAATAGGATTGGGACCACTGAAAAAACAAAAGTATTTTAAAGCACAGTGGCACCTACAGGGCTGACACTAGCCATTTGGATGCCCTAAGTGCCAAAGCAGTAAATGATGCAACTGATTAGGCTGTTTAAGTATGTTTATGCAACAAAAATTATCATCAATAGAACTAATAAATGATCCATAACAAAAAGCAGTGAGATTAATATGTATCAGAATGTATTTATTTCTAGAGTAAAAGTATTAACTCTTAAATTGAAGTTTCTACAGTTGAAGACGACAGCTGCATAATTCCTCTGATCCAACTTTTTCTGCTCTGGGCTCTTTGTGCTTGATTTCAACCCACTGTAGCCAAATACTTCATGTAATGTAGGACTCTGATGTTTCTATCCTAGAGTTAGGTTTTTTCCATGTAATTAAGTTGTATATAAACAAAAAAGAAGAAACATATCCCAAAGGAGTTTTCATTAGCATATGATATTTTGGTGTATTGTTGAGTTATGAAAAATGCTGAATGGGGCTCAATCACACTCATAACCACAAGCACACATGCAGGAAGAATGTTATGTGTTTTCTGAGTGGGAGTTGAGGTCAAGCTTCACTATGGTGGCTTTTATCAATGTGTTCAACTGTGAAGACAGATAGGCTGCCTAAACGGCCTATCTGTTTAACAGTGGCCTGATTCATCCCGCCTCCAAATGGGGTCACTTTCATTGAAAAGGGGGGAGAGGGACCTTGACGCAACATCAGTGACCATTTCAAAAATGGTGAAGTCCAAAGTTTCCAAGCACAACTGTGCCAATTTAATTTTGTGGAGAAGTTCATTCAGAATAGCATGTAAGAAAGTTCTAACAACAGAGGAAGCTGCTAGAACCTCATCAATAAACAGTGTTCATAACAAAGAAACAGAATTAGATGTTTTTTTGTCATATAAATTGCATTATAAATAAAACATAGTTCTTTCATCTATGGAGTGTACCACATTCAGGAAGGAAACCCAGACATCAGTTTCCTCTCGTGACAATCTGAGGGATCCCCAAGCATTGCTAGCCTATAGGAGATATTTAGATCCACCAGCAAAATCTGGTCCGACACAGCGGTCTCCTTCCTGTGGGAAAGCCCCATGAATATCCTGACAAGAACCACCTCAACGCTACCCTTTTGATACAAAGCGGCAGCAGTTCTGCTTCGAGCTACATCAAGGTGATGAGACTTCTTAGTCTATCTAAATCTTAGTTTAAACATCCTATTAGTCACATGTAATGAGGTTGAAACAACAAAACACTATTACAGGAGAGGCCCATGTCTATCCATCTCCCACTGCTTCTCTCATTCATGAACAAGAAGACATCTAGACACTTGAGCTTGAAGCACAGTCCGATAAATTGACCAACGTCTATGGAGCAATCCACACCAAAACTTTGCAAACCATATGTGCACATATTCATACAAATGCACATCTGGTACTTTTTAAAATTTGTTTGACTCTGCATATTCCCAGTTATCCATTATTTCCTGCTGTTACACCTGAATTTCCCCACTGTGGGACAAGAATAGAATATTCCTGTTGTGCCCTCCTGTTCCTGGCGGGAGACAAACAAGCAGTTACAAACCCACTGGTAAGGCTTTAAGATTCTAATGTATTAAACCACAGTTTGAAGAAGAGTGGTTAACCTTCCCAACCAACTAAAATTATTCCAAAAGTCAATCAAGGACTTATCCAGAAGGTCACAGAAGACACATATAAAGCTAATCAGGCCTTAGTTGATTCAGTTAGGTACACTGTCCAATGTTGGTACTATATGGATATTACATTGCTATTTTGAAACTTCAGATTCTGGACCACTTGATATAATTAATGAAAGCTTGAATTATGCTTTCTGGCAAAAAGGACAATAATATTTTGTGATTGAATAAGTTCAATTTTACTTGGGCTAAACAAAGGTTTAGTAGTGTCCTAGTCAAAGTTTACCTAAATTTAATTGTGTACTGTGGCTTGATCTTGAACAAACTTTTCACACTTAAAACCCCTCCATGTGCCTGAATTAACACAACTATACATAGAAGAGAGGGCCAAAGTGATTGATGGCAGTTGTTAGTGCAAAGTGCTGAACAATCAGTAAGGATTTTTGGTCTTTTCAAGTTCAGATATCAATTTTAGTTCTTGATATTGTGCCACCATTGCATTATGTAAAGGCAAAGTTGCCAACCTGACCCCAAAGCACATATATATAAAAGAATAGATGAAAAAGTAGACTTATTTAGACTTATGAGCTAATGACGCCCTTGACTTTAATGAACACCTAAATTCACACACATTAGCAGATCTATTTTACCAACAAATGTGAAGCTGGGTAATATTCTGGAAAATAGAAATCAACTTTTTGGGGCCAAGAAAATTTTCCAAAAGGAGAGAGAGAGACGAATTAAGTTTTCTGCCTTCTCAGACCAATTACCAGGAGAACCGTTATTCTTCTATAGTGCTCAACGCTCATCCTGCAACCAGAATTATTCCTACGTACTTCACAATGATCAATAAATCTTTTTTTTTTTCAGGCACATAAAAATTAGACAAATTTAAAAGTTTAAATTATCCATGAATCCACTGAATAATTAAAATATTTTTATCCGTTTTTATTACCACAAAAGTGGCTTCCCCTGAAGTTAATTTACCATTT
This sequence comes from Girardinus metallicus, assembly GCA_903067095.1. Taxonomy (NCBI): domain Eukaryota; kingdom Metazoa; phylum Chordata; class Actinopteri; order Cyprinodontiformes; family Poeciliidae; genus Girardinus; species Girardinus metallicus. The sequence continues at coordinate 119,147 of CAEGAE010069484.1, read as the reverse complement.
TCCTCTCCAAGCAGATTCCCTGAGCGCAAAGGCCTTTTACAGTGAATAGGGGGTAAATATTAAAATATTCATGTATCAATTAAATCTGAGGAAATCAATCTAATAAATGTAATGTGGCAAACCTATTGCAAGGTCTTACATAGTAAGAGTTATTATTAGGATAAATCTTTTAGGCCTGTTCTGGCCATAGACAGTGATTTTGGTATGGCAGTTTGGAACACAGAGGTGATACAACTTGTGGTATAGATGGCTCATTTTAGTTTTATTGTGTCATTTATTTGACAGGTACATTATTAAGTATCTAGATTTTTAATGCATTCAATTGTCTACAAATGACAGGTTTCAATGAATTTTTAATCAACCCTTTAAACCTTTTAATTATCTTGAATAACAAATATATTGGTTTTCAAACTGTTATTTTTACAAGATATAATCAGTTTCTGTTGCCTTAAGGCACCAGAAATTTCCCTTAATCTTTAAATCTTAATCCTTTTCAGTTTATAACAAATTTGGTATTATTCAATCTATTCTAAATTTCTATCTAACATGCTGTAAATCAAATTTATTATTGGTCCAAATCAGGCCAATTACAGCGTATTACAATTATTTTCATCAGATTATAGATTGCCAGTTTGTAAATCAGTTTTTGAAATATGGAAGCCACCAGACAGCCTCAGGTCTATGCATCTGTCCCTTGTTCTAAATTAGTGAGTAGTGACAGTGGATAGAATTGACTCCCCTTTTCATTAGGAAGAAAAGTCCAGCAGAACTTACACATGGCTACTGTGGGCAGCCATGTGTAGCCATCTGGGATCAAGAGGACAGGAAATTTAGACACCAAGAAAGTTACTCAAATAAACTTATTTCTAAAATATAAGGTTAAATATTTGTTTAAAGAGTAACCTTACACAACAAGCAGCAAAAAAGACATGCTGACATACATGAACAATCCAGCACAGCTAGACATGACAGGAAGTTGGAATGTAGGGATCGCATTTGTGTGATTATTCATGATCCAATTGTGTATTTCTGCCCTGTGGCAAGCATTTAGGGAAGTAATTATTGTAGATAATGGTGCAATATTTTTCTATTCTGGCATCACTCAAAATGTTGCTTTATCATCAACGATTAATTGCTACCATGATAAAAGGTTTCTGCAGCAATCAAACGTGCTGCTAGTGTTTGGACAGACTTGTTGATGAGAGGCAAAATAGGAGATCAATCTACTCATTTGCTTTGTGTACTAATATTTATTTTTCTAAAAAAAAAACAAAAAACAATAATGCAGAATTTATAACAAGTCGTCTGTATTGACCTCACATGCACCTGACACTTAGACAAATAGCTAAGATGCAATACAAGTGGAAAGCAAACTCTGGAACTTGAGTATAATGTCAGCTCAGCAGCATTGATAGAAGTTACTGCACTGTTGCACAATTTTGCCAGGTTTTCCATCAGGAAAAAGATCCTGAACAAAAAAAAAGCAGCAATTTGGCTTCAGGTGTCACTGCTCTTTGCCAGCCCCCAGAAACAATTAAACAGTTAAAACAAGAGTGCACTGACTAAGTCATAGTCTTGTACAACGAGCAAACACAACTGCCCATGTTGTCAATATTACTCAAGAAGGAATTTTGTTTTTTTTGTAGAACGAAGATGTTAAAATATATTTTTAATATGGAAGAGCTCATTAAATTACTTTGCATTCGTATTCTTTGTTAGTCTCAGAGGCATAGTAATAGTTTAAGGTTGTCCCCACTGAACTGCAGAGCCGTCTTTACAGCTTGCATTAGCATACATAATACTGCTCTGTGGATTCAAGGAGTCATGCCAATTGAAAAGCAATCATTTTCGCAGTGGAGCTCTGCCACTGCCATGTTAATTGAGTGTAAGAATACTTGAATGTGTTGGTGCATGGCTTTGTGTCATGAGACAGGAGATAATTGGTTGTGCAATGCAACATGGCAATATGCTGTTAATTCCATGATAGGGCCTGATTACTATTGTCTTCTTGTATCCCGCCTGCACATGTGTTTGTGCTGTTTGTCAGAAAACAGAATGTGAAGACAGTAACTGTGCCCCCCTCCTTTAGACCGATACAGCTGTATCTATTAGCATTTTTTTTCTTCTCTCAGAAGCAAACACACAGTACAGTAGACATAGAGTGCAATGACAACGGTGCAAAGCAATAATTAGTTGAGCTGCATGCTAAAACAATAGCCTTAAGGGCCCATAAAGTCTGGAACAATAAAAAAACTGAATTGCACTTCACATAAATGTCCCACTGTTTAGCGACGATCAGACTCAATTATCTCCTCTTGCTTGAATTGCTTTTGTGAAACTACAAAGTGGAAAAACAGATATTACACATCTCAAGAATATGATGTTTTATTTATGAATTTGTGCCTGTTTGAATATTCTGAAAACTCAAAAAACATTTTTATTTGCAATATAATTCAGATGGGAAGGTGTCTTACCATTTATTGTCTGATATCATCAGAAACTTGAACCTACCAAATCAGAATGCATACAGAGTAGTGATTGTCTCGTTTTTGACTTTAGGTTGCCTTTGAATGATCACTCAACAAACCAAAGTAAAAATTTCCCCACAAAATGGACAGAATAAAAAAAGTCATATAAAGATCATCTGTTTTATTATGCTTGGTAGCTAATTTCTCTAGGTGTCAAGCAAAAGCCTGCAGGGACAAAGTAATCGAATCTTGCAAATGTATATTAATGGCAATAGTGACTAATTATCCAACTGGGGACAGAGAACATTAATCTTCAATGCTAGTTGTGAACTATTCAAGTACAGAGCAAACCTAGCACTCTATGCCAAACCAAATGGTGAAAAACATCTGAGTTATCGGAGACTTCAGCTTACATAAGGTTAATCTTTTGATAAATTTGATAACGCTGGACTCTAATGTCTTTGTTTATGGCACCTCAGAGAATCTAGCTTACTACATCAACTTTTGTAGTGACATTGTGGTACTGGAATTTTTTAATCATTCAAATTTTTAATTCAGCATGACAGTTTGGTTATCGGTATATTTATCAACATCAGTTTACTGACTAAATTGTGGAGATGTTGTTCATATAATACATTTGTTCAAAAGTAAGTTATTTTAACAAGAGAATCTATGTCTTTTAGGTAAGGAGGTAAAGAAGCTGGTGAATGGAGCTCGGAGGCTAAGGTGATCTTCCATGAAACACTGCTGTCAAGTGGTACATTGGTGTAATTACACTGCGGATAAGAAGAACAACACCAGACAATTTCCAAGTCTCACATTTGTTTAAATATATCTTGATACAGATGTGAATATTTTAATCTAAATCCTTAATTTATGACAAAGAAGTTGAATTTAATGTATAATTTTGAGTGGATATTTGAATTGGTGTTGTCTTTCTGTTATGTAAAATTTGATCATTCTCATTACCTGAAAAACGATAATTACAACAATAGCAAAATTGTAGCTTTTTTAGCTGTAATTATTACGTCTTCCTCAAATGTAATCATCTCAAGTAAAAAGATTGTTTTTTTTTTTAAAGGATTTTAAAAACAGAAAGAGAAGATGTCGAAATTCCAATGGCCTTATCCTGCAATTAGGAGCTGTTACAGCAGAAGCACAGTTTCTTGGGAATACATTATATTTCAGTTAAGTTTTTTAAATCTTTACATTAAAATGTTTCAGACATGAGTCTTGATTTGGGACTTGAATGTCTTCCCTGTGGATATGAATTGGAACTTGATACATAGGAGTAGATCTGGAAGGTTCAAATTTTCATTATAAAAAGGAATAAAATGCCACTAAACTGCATATTTAGAGTATCTAAAAAGGATATCGATAAAATGCTGGAACAGAAATTGGGCAACCTGACTCATAACCTGTCACATGTAAAATTCTTCAGTTGATCCATCGATATTATGGAAAAGTTCAGCCTAACAGCTCTATAGAAATTATATCTGTTGATTGAATGCCTGAGTTAAATGTACTAACAAAAGTTAAAGATACAGAAATAAATTGTGTGGCTTTGCAACAATCTGCTTGAAGTAGTGATTTAATTGTACCTAAAAGAAATACATAAATTCTGAAATATTACAATTTAAGGCAAATATAAGAGCCAAAGGACGGCCGGGTTCCTTTGAAGTGAAATAAAAAAAAATAAATAAAAACATTATTATCGAGAGATACAAGCTATATGAAGACCACATCGTATAGCTCAACAAAATATTGCTAGACTAACATTTCAAACAATAATATAAAGCACTGGGTGTGATAAACATGATTTGTTCAAATAAGTTTTATAGAGTGCCCTTGTTTGGGCTTCTTTGAGAAATGCTGGCAGTAGAATTGTATGATCAGAAGGATCAAGAGGTTGGTGCTGACTTGTTCCGATAGAGGGCGCTGCTGGTTAAAGAAAAAAAAAACATAATAATAGTTCCGCCAAGTTTGAATTGTTCTTCCTCTTCAAATTCAGTACAAACGCTAAGTGTGATAACATGAATGCTTATTGTTTATTTCAGATTTAAGACTAAAGAAATAATTTTAAAAGCATGTTATTTTCTCAAAGTATTTATCTGCAGCGTATTCATAGATTGGACATTGTCTAAAATCAGCGTTTATTTTGAAAAATACATATATGTCACCGGAAATGTGCTTTATTTACGTCCACTTGTCTTTACCGCGCTTGGATGTATATATTCAATCAGTCCCGAATGATATAGTTTTGAGACAATAATAACCGAGGCTATGAACAATAAATTGAGTAATTGCTTGGGGAGAATAACACAGGTCAGAGTTTATAAACAACATAAACAAACATATGGATCCGTGTTCAGCGTGTCTGCGATTCACTACACCTGGAAGTAGTGACAGCTTGGTAAAATGGAATTTGATTGAATTTTTTTTTTGTCTGGCTTTCATTTGTGTAATTGTTTATTCTAAAAATATCATTACATTTTTATGGTAACCGTGTTAAGAAAATGTAAAACGTGCCAATGAAAAGTTAGAAATGTTTGTGGGTTTCTTGAGCAGTATACTTTTATTATTTTTATTTTTTAACAATGTATTTTCCCCTAAAATGAAAAGTGTGTCTTTCAGGTGTCACCTTCAGTTGCAGAAACTATGAAGTGAGTTTTATTGAATTTTGAATATCACCCTATTTCAGCATATTAACAATTCTATCTGCATTAATATATTTAAGTAAGCTAAAAGATATTTTTAGAGAAAGGCAAAGAGAGTAAAATGTCCAGTTGTAGTTTTGACATTCTAAAGAAGCAACATGACAAGATAAGGAAACTGGTGGGAAGGTTAAGATAATTGTCTACTTTATATCTCATCTTTATAATTTCAGATTATCTTTATAAAATTGGACTGCATTATCCAAATAAGGGTGAATGACGAAGGATCATGTTGCCAATTATATCAAGATGTGTATTTGAATTTCAAAGTAAAAATGTGGCATACACAGTTTTCCCTGCATCATGGGCTCTGGAAGTAAGCAGTAGCACATTGCTCCATAGGAGGGCGCTGCAACATAATGCTGCTGGATTTCCACATTGTAGTGCTCTGCACATGGGAAACTTTTTTCCCTGGAAAGTGTTCTCTTCAGCTGGATTTAAAATGAGGTTTTATGCTAGAACCATGCACACATTTTTTTACGTTTTCTTTTTTTCTTCTTCTTTTTTTGATTGATACATTATTGTTATTTCTCTGGCAAACCTGTCGACATTAGACGTTATTGTGTCCGGTTTCTTGTGAAAGGTGTATTTAAAATTGTCTTTAGTTTGTTGCTCTGAATTACTAAATTAAAATGGTTTTCTTTACAAGTACTAGACACATTTAATATAATTGACCTCCCCTACAATTGTTTTTTCCTATTTGGAAAGTGAAATAATAAAAAACAACATATTCTATAGAAAGAATGTATCTCTGTCTGTTTTATGTACAGAACTACCTTTGGCATGTAATTGTGCACTTTATAAAATTGCTTAAAAAAGCACTAAAGTAACTGATTATGCTCACTAATATTTAACCATGATGAAAACTGCAGACGGTTGCAGTTTTGAATAAAATGATCTTCCCAGCAGACACGTTTACTGACTATAATGACAGCAACAAGCAGGCATTGTTTTCTAAATCATGTATCATGCCCAAACTCGAATCCAGAGTTGAAAATATGTCAAACAGGGAGCTACAACAGGTTTCACTGCAGATGAAGGAGTCCAGTCTTACAGTGTAGACATATCTGTAAACCAATTTACAACAGGCTCAAGAATGATGTATGAAATTGCTTCCATATTTTTGTTACCAGAAGGAGATAAAATATTCCAACTGTGAAGATGTTTTTACTCAGTTTAAAGGGGATTAATTGTAAAAGACATATACTTTAAAGATAACATAAAAAAAATACTTTCTTCACTATTTTTTGTTCAAACATGAGCTTTTGAAGTACAAGCCACATAAAAACACAGTTTAATCTGCCATCACCTTGTGGTTAGGGTTATTTCTTTCTTATCCAGAATGGAGGATTTACTGGAAAGGGATTTTAATAAACTTTCTGGACTGCTCTTTTGTCTGGCTCCTTTATGACAGTGAAGGGGATTTAAAAGAAAAGGCTTAATAACCATTTATTTAAAGTGTAGAAATATAGTTTTGCACAGCTTTCTAAACTTTTCTATATACTCTTACTGAATCCTACTATTAAATTTCACTTGCTCTTTGAATTTATGTCTGATGGGATTTTATGTGTTTAAACTTATTACCAATAAATCTGTTTTAGTATTAAGAGACAAACCCCAAAGAAAAAAAAGACAAAATAAACTTCCGATTTTCTTTTATTTTCTGCTTTGTAGATTGGTGTCTGTTTTCTCAGTCAATAGTTAACTCAAATCAGTGAAAAAAATAGAGAACTAGTGACCCATTCAAGCTCGACTTAGGAAGATTCACTGCCATTAGAAAGTTCGCCCCTTTTGCGATTTTCTTATTTTTTATGGTACAAACTCATTCCCAAATATAAATTTGGGTATTTTTTATAAGAAATTCACACATAATGACGATATATACCGGTAATCAATTTTTCATCCTTTGCAAACTTTTGTATCCCTCCTGTGCCTTGACCCAGTCCACTGAGGTCCATAACTGGACTTGTGATCTTTGCTCTGATATGTAAATTCTACCGTCATTCCTTACATAGACAAGTGTCATCTAAACCAAATCACGTTCAATCAACTGAATACACAAAGGTGGATTCCAATAAAGTTGCTGAAGCATCTCAAGGACTATCAGAGGAAATCCACGGAAAGCGTGTAAGCAATACTTATGCCCCTGTATATTTTTTTAGGAATTTAAAAGAAATGTCAGAAATGTCAGAATATTTTCACTTTTGCTATGGGCTGTTTTTGTAAAAAAAAAAAAAATTAATGTGGAAAAATGGGTGTCAATATTTTCTGGATACAGCATGATAAAACACATAATTGTTCTATATTAAGTCATATATTGAATTACTTATTCATCTGTTGTCTTTTGTAATAAGTAAGCTTTGGTCATCAGCAAGAGACAGGGAACGTTAACAGTACAGAATGCATTAAACCTCCGATTAAGGAAAAAACTACAATCAGTGGAAAAATCAGTAATGAGGTACTGCAGCAGTTCTGATGTGTGTGTTTGTTTTCTATTCAAATGAAACACCAGTCAACAGGATTTCAAGATTTGCTCTAATTACAGACCCGGTATTATTTTACCATTAAAGTCTTTACTGAGGAACAGCTCATTTAACGTGGCTAGAGAAACACTAACACACTGATTTACACATTGAGACTGGAGAGTGTACAACAGCGCCTCTCCACAAACCACACTCGCTGTGCCAAGTGACATGATAAATCACAGTTTGGGACTTGGTTAGGCTATCACTACGGCTGTTGATGAAGATGAATATACTGAGCTGAGAAATTATTTTTTGTTTGCTAAATAACAAAATGAGATAATTCTTTAAAACATTTCCTTCAAATTCAAAAATTTTCAGACTCATTATGTCAAGTTGCATTCATTTGTATAGCATATTTCAGCAACAAGGTAGTTCAAAGTGATTTACATGATAAAAACATGATACAGTAACCCAGTGGTTTCCAAACATTTTCTGGGCCCCCCCTATGGATTACAATAGGGAGAGTTAGACTCTGGCTGTCTGCCTGTAATATGTGTGACCTGGGGGGAGGTGGTGGTGGTGGGGGAGGGGGTAGTAGAGAGACTCCCTGTTATATGTAGGGTTTAGAGAGACCTGTTATACTCTCCTATCCGCCCCCCTACCCCAGCCCCCTCCGGGTACAGACATTGTTCATCGTTGTTTTTTTGTTTTTCTTTATATCCATACTGCTTCCCCCACAGTTTGGGAACCTCTGCAGGAACCAATTGTGAAACAAGCAATAAACATTACTTTTAGTTACACTATTATCAAAAACAATAAATGAATTACTTTTGAATGCCAACCTTCTCAATAGTTTGCTGAAATTTAGTCTCTTCTTTCTGACAGAACTGGCTTCAAACAACCTGTGATCAATTCTCTGTGATGGCTTCTTAAAAAGTAAAATTGTTGTTCACACAAAAAAACAGTATTCAGGGTTTGTCTTAATTATGCATTAACAGGTATGCCTACATTTAATGCAGATGTTATGAACTGAGCCTGTCAGAAGCCTAAAAATTATCCACGATTGTTAGCCTGGCCATCGCATTCCCACGCAATTCCATACGATTCTAATTTCCCTTCAGTTCTCCACCTCGGATTTCTCCCATTAAGCTTGATTACTCCAGTTGAATGTCAACCAGGCCCATCAGCGAACAGAGAAAGTTATAAATGATGGCTTACATTTTGTGTGCTGTTTTAGAATTGTAGTTTGACTAAATGAGGTTGTAGTTTGGCAAGTTTTGAATGAAGCCATTCAGTTCATGTTGGCCATGCTTCCGTTATTGCATTAATATTAACAGCCATCTTGTTCAACCTGGCTCTTGTCTCTTCGCAGTAGAGGATGGATGTTTACAGAACAATTTCCTGTAAGCTTCATAGTGTCGAACTAGCGCATTGCATACGTTACAGCCAAGCATTAGCTATTGAGTAAAATAGAAAACCTTAACAGAGTCCTTGCTTTCAGCAAGCAATCATTTCTCAATCTCCAAGTGTCCAGACCCTTTGTGGACAGCAAAGCGTAGAACAAAAAGCTGTTTTTTCTTAGGATACCATATTGTCTGAATTTCAAAATTGTTTGAATACTAAGGTAAGGTAAGGTAATTTTATTTATATAGCACATTTTCAGCAACACGGCAATTCAAAGTGCTTTACATAGTAATTTTCATGCATGTAATAAAAAGATTATCTCTCATTATACTGGAATTTAGCAAACAGAGAGGATCCTATCTGAGCCTAAGCAGAAAAATTCTAGTCTGATTTAATGTCAGACAGTGAGCAAAAAGAGTTTGTATATATTTGTAACATCTAAGTCAATATCTGGTTTCATCTATAAATGTTTTATTATATCATTTTCACATCGTCCAGATATTCAAGTCCACAGCTTACAAAGCTTCCTGTTTTTCTCCAAAGGCTGACATCAGTAAGACGTTTTTTCAGTTCACCCCTTTGTTTTCAGGGCAGCTCATTTCCCGTCCAAATAAAACTCCTGGACCTTCTGTTAAAATGAATACTTGAAGGCCCTCTCATACCAGGAAATGTGTTTGCCTCCAGAGGTTCAATACAGCGTAAGATGCCTCAAAGTGGTTTGTTCAGTGCAGTTATCAATTCAGTTTTGAACTTTTATTGCAAAGCTGTTCCAATATAAAGTCTTCTGAAGTCTTTTGTTGATGTCACAATTTCCCGAACAAGAGCAACAAATAATGAGACATAAAATTGAGATTATGTCCATGACTTTAAATTGTTTCTTTGGGTGTTGCCGTTGATCAGTTTCATCACGTACCTCTGTCAGAACCTAACCTCCTCCCCATTTTCTGCCTCATTTATAGGCTTTGAGTCTTTGAACAGTAACTGTCAGGTAAAGAAAGGATTTCTGTATATAACTCAACTTTTTAAATGGTAAATGGCCTGTATTTATGTACCGCTTTATCAGCTCTGAAGACTCCAATTTGATTTACACTGTATTGTCATTCACCCATGCATACACACATTCATACACAAATGGCGGTAAGCTACTTTAGTCACAGCTGCACTGGGAAAAACTGATAAAAAAAAAATGAAACAGTTATTCAAATTCTGTTGATTTGTGCTACAAGGATTTACTGACAGAGGAGGACATTAGCTGGCATTTTTGCATTTAAACAAAAAACATAATTAATGTGTCTTTATGGCATATTTTGGCCATTTTAAAATCATTAAAGTTGTGTCAGTCCATTATGGTAACTACTGTTATATTGGTGATGCATATTGCCAACAATATGCATCATCTAAAGTTTATAGTTTAATACTGAAAATTGTACTCCTAAAATATAAAACCCATTTAGATAATTTTATGTTATTTGGTTGAAAATTTTTGTTCTTTTGATGAGAACATCCCTTTTTCTTGTTTCCTTTTCCTGGTGATTTTGTTGGGGAATTGCACTCTCCTTTGTCCAACCATGTGACCACCGTATGTCTCTGTTTGTTGATCGAGGAGGTTATGTTTTACAATTGCTTCCCAATTATATAGGCTACATTGTAGTTTCTGTGCTGTTGTGAGAACCAAATGTTAGTATTCAGTCTATAACCCCCATACTGCACTTGTTTTTCATTGTTCCAGTCTCTGTCATGGATTAGTGTCCAGATTTCTCCTGCTGCCCCAGGACACAACCTCTGTTTAGTCCTCTTCTTCAATCTGGAGGTTGTTTTTCAAGTTATGACATTTCTCCCAAGGCTTGAGGTTAAACTCAAGTTATTTGCTTCCTTGTTGCTACAATTTGTGTTCCTTTCAGTGATGAAAGCCAACCAGCACCAGGCCAAAATGCGTAAATGGAATAAGGAAGATGATTTTAGGTCAAAGGGCTTTTGGGAACCAGCTGGGGAAAAGGAAATAGAAGACGAAAAGTGGAATCTTGTTTATCTCCAAACCACCAGTGCCACGTTGCTTTGGAAATCCAGATCTCTTTGATAGTAGCTGTGGTTCAGTGCATTGTTGTATTAGCTTTGACAGTCTGTCGAAGTCTCTTGTTGGCTTCTTCTCAGGTAAACTTATATTTTGAGTGGAGGTATTTGATGATTTTTGAAATGGCCGTGATATTTTTTACAGTTTATAGCAAAAGAAACAGAGCATAGAAGCCCTTTCCCGGATATTGCATTTTGTTTTTGTATCCCATGCATTTCTGACATCACATATTACATTCTTCCACTCTGTGCCAAATTGGAGAAGAATTGTTTACTCCTACAGCAAAGCTAGCATTGCTGCAGTCCAGCAATTAAAGCCTTTAGACCTTTGAGGACTTGCCCCCTTTCCCAGAGTGGGTGTCATGACCACGTATTCTTTCCAATCTCATTTTTCCTTACACATTCACAGAAGGAAACTTTGGAGCAAACATTTCAATTTATAAGAGCTCTAATATAAGTAGAGCTATGTGTTGAATATCACAGGATTTCAGCTGTGGTATTAGTGACTGCAGTGATTGTTGGCTATAGAGTGTTGCAAAATTGAGCTGGATTGTTACTTATAGAGTTCTGGACTACATATTTAAGAACTTTGGTCATTTATGTAATAGGAGTATATGCTTTTTCCTCACAAAAATATGTAAAACAAAAGTAAACTTTGTTCTAAATCATATTTTTTTTTTATTTCGAGACATAATGCAAATTATCTGCATTTTACCAAGTTCCAAAATAATTTCAATCAAAACTAAAACATACAACAAATTCCAGACAATCATAATTATTAAAACAAATTGGAAGAATTCTTTCTGCAAAACCAAGTACCCCATTTTTACTTCCAACTGATAAGTACCAGCCAGGTTCTCTTAATGAAATGCACTTGATTTACAATCAGCAGGTGCGCATACTTCAGTAAAAGTAGGTGTTTGAGCAGTTTTCTGCAGTCAGTTAACTATATTAAGCCATTTTCAGACTGCCTGTTTTTTAGACTGTCAAAATTGTGCAATATGTCTCTTGTGGCTAATGTCAACCATATGCACTTTTACTGCTGGTTTCTTTCCTTTATCCTCTTTTCAGCATCTCACTCTAATAATAAGTAAAGAAAATACATTAAAAATACACACCCCCACACACCCCTCCCCCCCCACACACACACACACGTTAATACTAAAGACTTGTTGGGAACTTTGTTAGACATAATGTGTGCTGAATCTTTCTGAAACTGACATTTCCAAAAGGTTGCCAGGAACTCTATGTTCTCATTGTTCCATAACAGGTTGAAAGGCCAAAGGATAAAACAGAGTAACTTTACTGTACTTTGTTACTCTGTTAATAGTATCACTCTCTCTCCTGTTTGAATGAAGAATTGTTGACCTCCAGAGATGTTGTAGAAAATGTTGCAGACAATACGGTTTCATGCAAAATAGCTTCTTACAGCACTCCCTTTTCCTTTAACTTCACACCACAGTCGTTTTCTTGCGGTAACAACTTCCACACTGAAGAGCATTGTTGATAATGCTCCTTGGATGGATGGATGGATGGATGGATGGATGGATGGATGGATGGATGGATGGATAGATAGATAGTAGGCATTAAGCTTAGATGTTGATATTTATATTTATATTTCTTCAGTGTTTGTTTTATGCTTACTTTATCTAAACAAATAGTGCCAATTTGAATACATTTATTGTGTACAAAGAATGTTTATTCTCAAATAAAGATACATGTCGAAAGAGAAGAATTGTATCTTAAAACACTGAATAATTTGTCCAACTTTTTATTGTCTTTAAAAAGAATGTAGAATAATATGGAGATTAGACAATAAAAGTTAGTATCTAAGTAATGCAAAGGACTTGAATTCCCCTTTGAAAAACAGAAACGGAGCCAATTAAATCTGGACAGGCCATTTTGCAATGACAATTGCTCTTTTCATCTGTTGCATTTTGCTTCTGTATGGCTTGACTAATGTTAATATACACAGCTTATCATTGCCTACATTTAATTCTGTATGCCTCAACTATTGTGTGGTTCTGTTAGTCATTTTGTTGGAAGGTCCAGACAGAAATGTTTGTCATAAAATTTCTACAGACAGGTTACTAAACAAAGCCTAACTAAGACCATGACCATAATAAACACACATGTTAAACATCAACATGCTGACACTGTAATTTGGAGCATATTGGAACACCCACTGTTGTACCACCACAGTGTTTACACACTCACTATGGATCATCAAAATTAAAGTTTGGAAACTCACTAGCCCAAGAAAGACATCCCACAACTGCCAATATTGATTATGGTTTGAACTGAGGAAGACCTTCAAAAAAAAGTTAGTCATAAGAAAAGGAATTGGCATCCAGGGGTTTTATTGACAGGGCTATACATTGGTGCAGTTGGCAGCACATAGTATTGATGTCTTGCAGCAAAAAGGTTCTGGGTTCAAATGTTGACCTGGGGCCTCTCTGCAGGAAGTTTGTTTGTTTTCCCTGTGCATGAGTTCTCCACAGGTACTACAACATTCCCCACAGCTCCAAAAATTATTTAAGTTGCTTGTTGTTCCTAAATTATCCTTAGGTGTGTGTGTGCATTATTGATCTCCTGTGTATTTCTGTTATCATGGACCAGCGATCTGTCCAGGGTGCACAATGAGGGTAGAAAATAGGTACCAGACCATTCAGTGCAATTTCTTACTCATCCATATACAGTGAATAGATGGAAGGGTTTTATTCACGACCAGGCTAAAAGCTTTATTCAGCAGCTTGCTTGCTTGCTTTTAGATTTCAAGCCTTACTCAATTGTGAAATGGTGAAAAAGGGCAAGGTGTTCTTAATTCAGATTCCTTTTTGCTCCGTGACTGCCTGCATTATAAATCGCAATCTACTCCTATGATTCACCCTACACATCCTGACATATTTTATAGAGCCCTCTGCTGAAGTAATCTTCCATATGCTTTTAATACCTCGCTTGATATGTCTTTATGGACTTTTTTTTTTTCTCATGCTACTTTTCAGGTTGGTCTGCTGTCCTCCTTGATTGACAACTAACTGAATGGGGTCTAATTTGGAGAAGTTTATGCTTCTTCTTATAAGCTGGCCTTCTTAAATTAATGCCAGATATAATTTAAAGATGAAGCCCCAGTTCAGACCAAAATGCAAAACAAAAAGTGAAGCTTTACTTTATTACTTGTCAAATACATAAATCAAGCTCCTCTGGACATTTGAGATATTCTGATTTATTCAAAACAGGATAGGATTTTAATTCAAATAAGAGGCAGTAGGGAAATGGCATCCATAAGAGGCAGAGTGCAAAGGAGAGGGATGAGATGTCTTGTGGATTAGTGGATGAGTACCAAAGACAAGGGATTTGGAAGCACTGCTCTGTGCTCGTATAAATTTCACATAACAGCTCTCGGAGGTCCAGGTGTACTGGTGCTCTCTGTTGTAGAGGTGGCTTCTTGCCTTTATATAACAACAAAAAAAAGAAAGAGACATGTTGTTTGGCAGCACTGCTCTTTAACAATTTCTACTGCCCAGCCTGAGCGAGTGAGATTTCAGCAGACCACATTTCGAGTGAGTGGAGAACAGCACATTTGCACTAATCCTTTGATCATTCAACCTTGGTCTGTTATTGAACATCATTATGGTTAGAATCCACATTGTCCTGGGAATACTCTACCAGCTCCGCTGGTTTTGTAATTCTATCCACGGCAATTACTAAGATACAATGCTAAAGACAGTTTAAAATAAAAGTTCCTTAATCATTTTATCTCAGCTTTAAAACTAGAATCTAACAAAACCCTCTTAGATGTCACTTGTTTACCTAATGAAAAGCTGGTAACTAAAAGCAGAAAGATCTTAACTCCCAAAGAGAAAATGCAATTGGGTCTAGTTCACAGAAAGTCTGTTTTTATTAGCTTAAGAAATTGATTAAACATGTCTAACTTTAAGGTTGCTGCCTCAATTTCATTCTTGTTTTATTACAACTTATTTTCAGCAGATTTCAAGCCATATTTCTAGATTTTAATTAAAAATTTTAAACCAGATTAATTGACATACTTATTCTAAGACAGATCCAAAAACAATATTTTAGCATATCATTTTTTCCCTCTTTGTGGCTGATGTATTGTCCAAAGCAATTGACAATCTTCAAACAGATGTAATGAGAGTAAAGGTCTGCTCTGTCATTTAGGAAAGACTTTGTCTAATGCTGAAGACTATTCATACAGGACGTCAAGCACAAGTTATCTTTATTCAACCTACTGAACAGTCTTGTTAGAATATTTTGTTCTAATGATAGTTAGCATTTCTTTTTTATGATTGTGAGTTTATCCAACGTAAAGACCTGATATGTGAGATATTCAGCAAAGAAATTAGCTCTCGATTTGCTGTGAAAACCCACTAAACCAAAATATGCCTTGGCGAAACTGAGTAAAACACAGATTCAAATTTGGATAGAGTTAAATGACAGTATTAAAAAAGATCTTTATTAAGAAAGAGCTGAAAATTACTCTAAAATGTCCATTTTCTCAAACTCTAAAATTCTGATTTAGATTGGAATAGAGATTTTTGTTTTTCATATGTTCTCAAATTTGAGAATTGCCATAAGAAAATTTAAGCAGCAAAAATAGCAAATGCAAGGCATTTTGTAATGTGACAAAATGTGAAAAAGTAACTAACTATGAATAGTTTTGTAATTAAATATAAGCTGTATTGGACACATAACTAAGTAAACACAGTAACTGTTTGTCTAAGAAATCCTGCTTTGTTTATAAATGATAATTGTAGTCATGTTAAAACAGCTCCAGAACAGTGCAACCACTGAGAAGAAAACAGTTTTATGCAGATCCGCCACAGTTCTCCCACTCAGATTCCCTCAAATTGTGTGCTTCACTTTCCATGGGGAAACTGTGTGTGAGTGACATCGTCAATGTGTTCCCGATTGCACGTCAGATTTATAGAGTGTCCTGACTATCACTATTTACTTCAATCAATCCCAGCCTCTTTACTGTTTCACTCTGTATCATCCCCACATGAAGACCACATGTGATAAGTAAGGTTTCATTCGAACTCTCATCAATCATAAGCGCTGGTCAGGAAAGAAGATTTGGAAGTTAGTGCCTTAAAACCTTGAACTTTTCCCTCTTTCTGCCTGTTTCATGGGAAGGCTTGATGGAGGTGGATGAGGCTTAGATAACATCTGCAGTTTGTTTTCATGCAAGATAGAGATCTAAAGGATTATTAACCGTATCATTTTAACAGCTACATGTTAATGCAAATCACAACCACATGCCAGAAGCAACTGGAGCTTGAGCTGTGTGTTTGTGTGTTTTAAAGTGAAATCTAATAAAGAGCTTTGGTAACTATTATGTTTTGCCAGTAGTAATGAATGGGAAATTGGAAATGGTGGAGTAGCAAAGGGACAGAGACTAACACCTAAAGGCTTCTTGCTCAACAGAACTCAAACTAAGTCTAAAACAATAAAACTATTTTTAGAAAGTGTCAACTATAACACATTTCTTGTAAATTCTACTTTTTACATGGAAAAAAGCAGTGGACAACCCAGGTTAATATAGTGTCCTACCAGTTTTGATTGATTTTTTGTAAACAATACCTCCCCTAACTGTGAAACTGCTTCCTGCTGTAGATTTGACTGCTGGGGTCATTGAAACTGGCCTCTGTGTGTGTTTGTTTGCATTCTTTCCCAGCTTGCAACAGTAGAAACATCTTTGGTTTGTTATAATTATGTTGCAGACCTCCCTGAATTGATCATATCAGGCTTTCTAACTTTATGTTTTATTTTTGATGAGTCCCACAACATCCTATTGTTGCTTGTTTGCGTGTGTGCGTGGATGTGTGTACATTGGTCACATCCACATTGCTTTGAATGGGAAGAATTCAAGGGTCAAACAGGGTATGTGCACTGCTGGTCAGCACAATATAGCTGTAAAAGAAAATTTATGCAAAGACTGAAGAACATTTTGGATAAATTTTATAGTTTTCACACTCTTTCTCCACTATATGAGTTATCAAAGCAATGTATGGATGACACTGCAAAGGCCACATATATCTTAATCTTATAGTGATATAGTACAAATATTAACAGCATTTTATTCTTGTTATGTTTCTATTAGCTTGGCACAATTGTTATACCCAAGTATTTCCATCCTTATCTACAGCTGAAGCTGTAGATAAGGATGCAGATCATCTTGAACAATTGCTCTACATTTGGCAGCTGTCATCCTGCCATCTAAATTGATTGCTCAACCAGTTACTGATGCAGAAAAACGTCCCCATAGTATCATGGTGACACCACCATACATCACAATATAGATGAAGGGCCTATTCGTCTCTATGTATAATTCTTGAAGTTCTTCCAAAAAATTAAATCTTGGGTTCAACAGAGTTTATTTTTCCCTCCTCTGACTATCTTTATCGTGTTAAATACAAGCAAGCTGTCATGTTCATTTGGGGACTCCAAATGTACATGGTGGGTTTGTGGATTCCCTTAGCATTGGTTGACCTGGGTCATTCTTCAATCTCAACAAACACTGAAATTGTGCCTTAGTTACTATTCAGCCCTTGGTTTCCTCTCTGACCAAGGCCCATTCTTTCCTGATTACTCAGTTGGCTTTGGAAGCAACTCAGTTGCTTCCAGAGCCACTCAGATTACTATTTCCAAATATTGAAGACAGTTCTGATTTTTGGGTTTGGTAATGTTGTCAAATTAGATTCGTATTCATTCCCAAATTTGATTCTTTTTAATTTCCATCTTTGAGTTCTACAGAAAAATTCCTTCAATATGCTTGGTTTACTTTTTTTTTTATATCCAAGCATGAATCTAAAAATTAGATTTTATCAGAGACGGACACATGCGAAATAATGTGACTAAATTAAGAAAAAGACAAAAATATAATCTTTTTGTCATTTCACTTGATTGTGTCTTCTCTGTCAAATGAGTGATTGCAATAGCCCAGTGAATCCATCAAGTGATGGACAATTGCTCTATGTTGTTGGGAGGGTGACCTCAATACCCTTATGCTCATGAATATGAGGAATGGCATAGATGTACTCAAGTATACCTTTATTATTTCTATTTGTTTTGTTCAAGAAAAATATATACCCCACATTATTTTTATAATATTTGTTAACGGGCCAACCTTCAGCATTTTACATTGTAATAAATTTCTTTTAATTTATATTAATAATTGTTAATTTCCATGGATTTAAAATGAAGAGAATTTTGCTACTCTATCAGGAAAAGGAGAGACTAAACTATTTTTGACCCTTCATCATTTTATTCTTTTTCAACATTTGCTCCCTTATCCAGTCATCTGTTGTGATTTGGTGCTGACCAAGCTGCTTTACCAAACTAAAAAGTCACCATCTGTTGTTCTGAGTGTATTTTATCCCTGACAGGCCTGGTTTGGAGAAGAAGTAATTTATTTCTTAAAAGAGCAGGAATGTGACTTTAGCAGAAACAAATGTTTGTTTATGAGTAACTAATTTTATTTGAAGGGTTCATAACCTCCACTTTCACTGCAACTGATTTGAGAAATGCATTTACCATCTGTGTGGAATGATGATGCTGCCCCTCTATTTTTATTCCTATGAATGCATGTTTTTGGGCTTAGGATTTGTTGATAGGAAGGTCAAAGTTAGAATTGTGGAAAAACATCCATTTGTTGCAACACTGATCTGACCATCTGTGGCACTCCTTTTGCTCAGTTTGTCTGAAAAATCTGTCCAAAAAATACTGATTTCTAAAAAATGGTTGAACCGTGGCTGAAAAATGTAGTCTTAGTCTTACATGACAAAAGCACACAGCTCCAGTTGGTTCTTAGCCTTTTTTGAGATACCGAACCCACCAGTTTCATATGCGCATTCACTGAATCCTTCTTTAGTGATGAATAAAACATGATTTTTTTTTTTTCCCAAATTCAAGATGTAGGTACATGTTTTTTTACTGGTGCACAAAATGAGCTGAGCATTAATATCACCTTGTTCAAAGAACAAAACCAGCACAGTGCATGAACTCACAACAAATTACGGTATTACTTTATTCTGGCCCCCCAGAAATATTTCAGCCCCCAAAAATATTTTTTTTACTATTTAACTAATTAAAAATAACTGGATTTTTTGAAGAATTTAACATTTCTTAATAACTTAATTTTTTTTATTTTAAATTTAATGTGGTTTTTTTTTTTATTTTGAATCCACAAAATACTTTATTGGGGTCAGATTGCCCAAATTACATACCTGCAAATCAGTCACACTGATCATGCAGCTAGGACGCTGACTCCCATCCCGTTCCGTGATACCCGTGAATCCATGTTGTACATATTCGTCCGACCACTTTCTTTGTTTGCTCGACATATTCAGTATGGATTAAAATATTAAGAAAGAAATCACACGACGTACAACAGCTGCTGACTACTGCGCGCACTAAATTCCCCGCAGCACTGATAGGCCAAGCAATGTAACGTGATCCTCTGCAGCAAGTGATGGCCAAGAGGGGCCTGTCATCACGACTTTACACAAGTGAGTCTTTACCTCCGCAGCAGAGGCTCCACCGAACCCATGAGACCGACTCATTGAACCCCCAGGGTTCGATAGAACCCAGGTTAAGAACCACTGAGTTAAATTCTGCAAACGCTAAGAGTCACACTTTGTAATGGGGTGACTGTGGCTCTGTGAGTAGAGGAGTCGTCTTCTGATCACAAAGCTGTAGGTTCGATTCCACCTTCCTCCTGCCACATGTCCAGGTGCACTGAACTGCAATTGGTGTTGTGTGCTTGTGAGAGTGAATGGGTGACGAGTCCTGCAACATTTAGATGTGCCTCTGCTGCACCACACCTGAATTGGGTCATTAGCAAGGTTCTGGAGAACTTATCTACACAAGAAGAATGTAATTAAACCATTTCTTTCCAGTGTTTTGTACCAGTGGCTAGGGCTGAAACGATTCTTCGAATGATTCGAGTACCTCGATTATTAAAATTCCTCGAGGAAAATTTACCTGCCTCGAAGCTTCGTTAATATATGTTTTAATAATTAGGGCACCATGTTCCGGCTGGAACATTGCTTGCATTGCGTGGAGCTCTGACTTCCACCTCTGAGTTGTTGACAAAAGCAGCATAGCGTCCAGTTTTCAAGTTTGCCCCATGGGGGTTTTATTGATTGATGATAATGTCTGGGTTTTCATCGTTTTTTTGGGAAAAATAGGTATTCTTAAAATGAATGGCTCGATCCCTGGAGTACAACAGCCTTTCTCCTCCGGGAGCAACTGGTTGAGAGCGAACGGTGGGAAGAGCGGTGCAGGAGTATTTATACAGGTGAGCGGATAGACTGAACAGTGCTTCAGTCTATCCATGCTTTTTAGTAGTAACTCACTCTTATATTGTTTAAAAAATCACAGTTATTAATTGCAAATAATATTTATAGCAAGATATAGGTTGGGGGAAAAAAATAAATAAATAAAAAAAGACAGAGAAATTTGTAATTACGCACATGGTGCCAAAATGTCCAAAAATGGTACATTTGGAAAGTTCGCCTGAAATTTTATCAACCAATTCCTTTCTAAAAGGAATTGGTTGATATTTCATTTTTTTGGAATGAAATATGGTCCAGTAAGTGGTCAGAACTTGGATTGTGAATTTCTAGAGGTTCTGGGTTTCCACTGCATGCTTTTAAGGAAATTCCACATTACGTAATGTATTTTATTAGAATTTATTATTTTCATTTTTTTCACTGTGTGCCATATGCATTTACTCTTACTCAGTAATACAAATGTTGATTTTTAGACCTCTAGATTATTCTCTAGAATATTACCTTTATTTTGATACCTAATACACCTTGTAGTCCCTGAGATATCTGGAATTCATTTTCTAACTTTATGGACAAAGTCTAAAACTGAATATTGAATATCCTAATTAAAAATTTTGCAAACCTAAATGTGTGATTGGTTGTATGTCTTTTCCCGAGCGAAACCATTAGTTGTTTAAACACTTTTCTCTTTTGTCTATTTTCAGCAGGGATAGCTAAATCGAAAAAATTACCCCAACACACTCATTCCTCTTGCTCAGTCTCACATCCATCCTTCACAGCCTTGGATGACATGTTTTCTCCTTTGTAATTAGTCCCTTTCGTCTGCAAATGCATGGGCTTGTTTTGTCAAAAGACCTTTTTATTTTAAAGTATTACGTTATACAAATAAACTATATCCTGACAATTAAAATATTTTTTTGTGTGTTTTTTTTTTCTGATTTGCTCTTTACTTACATTTTTGTGTCCTAATAGGGCTTTTTCTGCTGTTGTTCACTGATTAAAATATTTAAAAATGTTAGATTTGTTCCACAAGCAGTTTGATCGTGAAACTTTTTCATGGCAAAAATTTAAAGATCTTAAGATTGGATGGCATGTCAAGTGTTGAAAAACATATGTTTTTTATAAAGAAAAGGCTTCTTATTTATTTCTTCCAAAGCTTGGTTTATGGCAGTAATCATCTCAGTCTGAGACATGCTGCTGGTTGACGAACGAGATTAGAGGGCCTGGAGTAAACACAGTTCATATTTAAAATGTACTTGTTGAAAACCACTTGGATTGTGCTCGGATGGCATACATTAGAAAATGATGCATTCAGGTTCTTTTAAGGTTACAGCAACAAGTAAATTGGCAAACTGAACACATAAGTAAGAATCTGGTCAGGGAAGTCTGAGAACGATGGAAGTGTATAAGAACATTTTGTTTTAAAATTCAATAAAACAGTTTGGTTTTTGATGGATTTTTTGATTATTATACCTTTTTAAGCTTTTTGTTTTAATTATGGGAACTCATTACATGCACATAGATTTTTTTCTAAAATCAATAGCATATGAAACCATGGAGAGTTTGAAATTGCAATTAAAACTGTTCTGTGCTTTAATCTAATGTGGTAATAAACATTGCTTTTGCTGGGTTGTCACAGATGTCAACAGCAAACAACTTTTTCATTTCAATTTCTGATTTAACTTCATAGTCTCAGTATCATCTACATTCACAATCTTTAATGCAGAACATTTTAGTGTGTGACGTTATTATTTGTAACAGTAAAAAAGGCTAATTTGAAGCATTTAAAATTGTACTTTCTTAAGGTTATTGTGGTTTTTAAAGAGGTTTAAATTAATAGCTCATGATTTTTTTGTTTTGTTTCCTTGAGGAATGAATAAAGCCCAATACGCCCATTTGTATTACCCTCTAGCCATGTAGTTGGATCAAATTTGTCTTGCCATCACACCATTTTATCCTGAGGGAAATGGTAAGGGTAAGAAATAAGAAAAAAATAATTCCAAAGCATACTTTTGGACATGCGTAGCAAAGTTCACAACTACCAGACGCTATCTGAATGCTAATAGGCTGCTCGTGAGTGATGTCAGAAAAAAAGGAGATATTTTCTGACCTACCATTAAAAATGTAAATGCCTATTTTTCTATGCTCTGCTGGAACTTTTAACTGGAGTCTTCCAGTTTGGTCAGGTAAGATTAAGATTGGGATTTTCTGCAACAAAACCTTTAGTTAAGTTTGGTGTGAATAAATGACTGTATGTGGGGAAAAGCACCTCAAGTACAGTGGGGGATTTGTGATGCTATTTGACTGTTTATCCTCCAAAGGCTGTGGTAGCCTTGTTAGTGTGCATTACCTCATGCAGTCTTCAAAATACTATGATACTATAATATGAGCTGGGGACTGAGATGGCCATGACTAAAAATAAAGACTGAAAATCTTTTTCTTTTATGCTTATTGTTCATACAAGGTCAAAGTTTCATAATTATACATCAATCAGTGACACTTTACATCATCTACTTGTTGTAGATGATGTAAAGTGATATTTATTTACATAAATATATATTCATATTTGTTTTATCTATTTGAAAATATTTAAATGGAAAGCATTACAAAAGTTGTGCCATCAAAGATAAAAAAAAATTCTAAGCAAAGTGATATTTCAAAAATGCTATTTATTTTGAAACTTTTCATGTAGAGATAGTGGTAAATGTAATCTTTTACTGTATGAAATGAAAATTTTACACAGAACGCATCAAGCCCAAAGCCAAAATATATACACCAAAAAATTGCATGAGCGGGGATCTTTGATGGCGGAGCATAGGATTCATGATAACTTTATTTTCTTTGAGTTCTGGCATGAATATTTATGTGCCTACCATTAAATGATCACTTATGATCGATGCTGAAAAAGATCTTATTGTGCTGTGTTTTGGTTTTGAATACAAGGTAGAGAACACAATTGACTAATTAGGCACATTTTATTGCAATACTTTGCTTGCTTTTGGAGTCTAAACCCCCCAAAACGCATTTATGTTATAGAAGAGTACGGTTTCGTATTTCTTCATCAGATGTTTACTATTCCAGGACATTTTTAGAATCAGATGAATTTTTTCAGAGTAAGTTATGTATAATAAATCTAGAACTTTTTTTTTTTATCTTTGTCTGGAGGCTTTGATGTATATAGTTAAAGATCTGCCATGAAAGTTCAGCCAAAGTAAATAAAAAACCTGCTTTAAATATTTGACTTGCAAAGTGAAGCCATATTCTTTCAAACTGTTTGCGTATGAAAATAAAAGTTGCTTTGGATAAAAATGGAAACTTGTTATATGTTTTAGATCTTCGTACTAAACAAAAATAAGCTGCTGCACACTGTTTGTTTGGTTGATACTTACTTTTACCCCAAGTCACTCCACTTGTATTCTCTTCTGTTGTGCAAGAGATGCACAAATATGTAAAAGAACAATTCTAAAAATTATGTTTATGTAATACTTCAGTTTTGGTTCGTTAGGCCATAAATAAAAGGTCCCACAGGGCAAAACATTATTTGCAAAAAAAAAAAAGGAGATAAACTGTTGAGGATGTCAACAGATATTTTATATATGACAGATGGTTTTTGTGACAGAAAACACTTAAAAATTAAACTATGAGGTGATAGTTTTCACTTTGATCCATATTTTTCTTACTTTGGAGACTTTATGCTTACAAACAACAGCAGCCTGACTGGTGACTCCATTAATTATTGACAGAGATATTTAGTATATGCCATATTGCTATCCAAATGTGGTAATGTTGATTGTGCTTTAGACAGTCTTTTGAAAGTCTAGTGTTAGAAAAGTGCATTCTAAATTTTATGCAAGAAGATAATAAAAACACCAATTATGATTTATTCAGGTTTCATACTTTTCATATTTTTGATAATTTGTTGCTCTAACCTAAAGTAACACCAGTTTGCTTTTTAAACTATAAAAAGGCCAAATTGGCTCTAAATTTGCTTGTCCTCCCACTATAGTACTCACAGCTCTTAAAATGAGCAGAACAGCATGTATCTTATTGCTGTGTTGTTTTTTCTTTAGCAAAATCTAAATAATAAAAAGCGACAAACTCTTCTACAAGGCTGTGTTCGACTCTGAATGGGGAGACATCCATCACAAATCAAATGCACTTGATTAAGTGACCATTAAGTCTCCACCACCTTCTAGTTTCATTTCACACAGTAGGCCTTTGAAACAGGCTTGTCTGTATTGTGTCATCTAAATGAGGCGTTGTTACCAATGTGTCTGCTGCAGGAAATGAAATCAGTTGATTTATTTACTTTCATTGGTTAACTTTTGTCCAGACTGAAGCCTGCATGAATGTGTCTGGTCTGTGGTTTTTAATTGGGTTAAATCTCCCAGAGTATTCTGGACAGCATCGCAACACAGTGGAATATGCTGATGTTGACTTCTTGCTTGGGTTTCCTGAGTCGACCAGATATTCTGAAAATTACTCTAAAGAGTCCCCTCGTTTTGGTCTAACTGGTACCCTATTAAAATGTTATTAGGTAGTTGGGAGGGGTCTGACGACTGGAAACATTAACGCTTCCAGTTTAGTGAAACCATAAAGTCAAGTCAATCAGCAATCCCATATGGCAGACCACTAAATGTATATTATTTTCACCAGCCGCAATAGGGATAAATATGCCTTTTGAGTAATGCAATAAGCATGTAAAGGGTCTGTTAAAATACCTGGTTGTATATGAACAATTCTGTGATGGAGCTGAGTGGAACCAGCTGTTAGTGGTTTTATAGGGTAGAGAGGCCGGGAAATTCAACAGTTTCCATCTACAAGTATGTTTTCACTCCATTTTCCCAGTTTTTTTTTTCTGCTTTGAAATTGTTAAATCAAAGTGTCAGTTTTGATTTTAACCAGGGTACTTTCTTTATAATGTACCCTACTTTATTCTCAAATTTGGGATTATATAGAAATTATATTTTTCTCTTTTCCAACAATGTCAGTCTGTTACTGGAACTAGTTGGAACAAATTGATTTTATTTGTGGTTCGTCAAAAAATTAAAACGTTCAATCAGTAGCATTAGCATCCAATCAAACAAAGGCACTTTTAAAGTCTTCATAACCAATAAACTTACACATTTTGTCATGACAAAAATACCTTAATGTCTTTTGTTTTTACATAACAGCCCAACACAAAGTAGTGTTATTGTTCAGTATACAACTGAGCAATAACAGGCAAGTCAGGCAATCAGATAAAGTAAATACAAAAAAAATATATGATTTTGGGAAAGCTATTATCAAATATGTTCCTTGACCTAATTACTTTGAAAGTAATTAGCAATCTCACATAACTGAAAGAAACTACAGCTAGAAAGTAGCAATCAGGTCCGAAATCTGGGTGTTGTGATGGACTCAGACCTGCACCTTCAGATACTCATAGAGTGTACCACCCGAAGAACATTTCCAGTATTAAAGGACTAATGTCCAAGCAAGACCTAGAGAAACTCATCAATGACTTTGTCCTTGGTTACAGTGATTTCTACAATAGCATCTTCAAAGGTCTGCCAAAAGAGTCAGACAGCTGCAACTGTTCCAAAACGCATTCTCACTAAAACCAGAAAGATAGAGCACACCACCCCAGTAGTGAGTCTTTACCCTGCCTCAGAGAACAGACTTTAAATTAATTTTGTTAGTTTATCAATCACTGAACAGCTTAGCACCAACATATGTTAACAACCTTTGGTTGTACGAATCTTCCACACTACTTAGGTCCACAGAACCAAACACGTAGAAGCAGAATTCAACTTCTGTGTACCACAAAAAAACAATCTTCCAGAAACTTGCAAAACAGCTGAAACACTGAGTTCTTTTAAATTTAGACTAAAACCCCACCTGTTTAGAGTTGCCTTTGATTAGGAGTAAGTCCAACATTGATCAACATATTTGATGTGTATTTGCTTGATGATTTTGATGGTGGTACTTGACAAAATGTAATGTTTAGTTCTTATTTCATAATTGGTGTTTTATGATGTCAAGCACAACTGCCTTGTTGCTGAAAATGTTCTATAAACCTGACTTGACTTAACTGTTGTCTCACTACACAGACAAATATCTGATTAAGGTTTCCAGGCAGCACATAAATCAGCTTTTTCAGGGCTGATTGACTGACAGGAAGGGTTCTGTGGATGCATGTGTTGCAGCCTGGCAGTTGCTTTTTTCTTCTCCAGATTGACGCTCCTTGCCCCAAACAGAACGTAACTTCATCCTAATTGTATAAAAGAGCACCATGCCAGATTCTCATGAAGCAAAAAGCGGACCCTGAAGACGTGTATGCTATGTGAGCGTGCTTGCCAGGACTGACAAAACAGTTCAAGGGAGAAGAATTTCTTGTGGGCAATCTTTAGTGTTTGTAATTTGATGATCATCAATGCTGATTCGATGCCTTCCAGCATCGGCAAATGTTTTCTTTAGCACAAAGAGTTTTCTGAAGTAACTTTATTATCCCCAGCCACTGCTCACACACTTCATTGTTTAGTTAATGCTTCGGAAATTCTGGCATAATTATAGTACACACCCCGCGGAGTGTGAAAGCTGAACGACTAGGATCTGTCAAAGGTGACATCTGCCACTGGAGGAGTCTTTAGTAAAAAGATTAGTGAGCGTAGAGGAATACCTCACAAAATCAGGAAGATTCTTCCAGAATCAGAACAAAATCTGCAGAATTATCATTTTTCTTCACATTGAAACAGTAGGTCATTCAACTACTTTTCATTTTGTCTGTAATGGAATCTTTGTAAAAGTAAGGCAGTGAAATAAAAAAGTGGTTTGGTTTCATGTCATGTAGTAGCAAGTTAGTGAAAGAGATCAAAGTGTGTTTGACAGGAAAATATAATGGGTTAAATAAATTGCAGTCTTCTAATCTTGCTGTGTACCATTTTTCCTATGAAGTCATCTTCAATCTAGCAAACTATAATGATTAAAATGTCACATTTAATACCCTTTAATTAAATGTTTGATAGAGTATAAGTTATCTAGCCATTAGTACTATCTGTGCCAGCAGTAATGGTGGACAAATGTCAGCGATGAAAGACTGAATTTACCATCTGGAGATACTATAAAGGCTTGTCCCTCTTAAACTGTGCATGTGCTGCTGTTTAATTACATCATGAGCATATTAATTATTTGGTCGTATCCAATCACTTGCTTATTATATTTATGTGATGTTAATTACTGACATGCCAGTGAATTTAGCAAGAAACCAAGCAAATCAAGTCAAGAAAAATAGCACTTAGAATATACACATTTGTATTCACTAACCACCTCAAATCAAGTACAGTTAAAGTCAAAAACTACATGATACAAATTGATACTTTTTTAACACAGGTGGCAATATACTGACAGTAGTTTCATAATTAACTTTATTTAATTACAGTTCTTTGTGCATTCTTTTTTGTTCTTAATCTTTAACTAGAAGTAATCATGAACTGGTGATTCTGTGTTTAGCTGTGCCTCTTTCCTGGACAAAGACTTTGAAGTGTTCCCTGTTGAAGTGAACAGGGTTCTCTGTTTCACTTTCTCATAGAAAGATATTGTTGATTTTCAATGACATAGAAATCACGCCTTGCTCAATGTATTGCTTTATCTGAGGATATTTACTTAAATCCATTATTGAACTATTGCTTCCAGTAACCAGCTGTACTCCCTGGTTGTCTTTTACATAACAATTTACATTAAGCTTATTCTTTCTGTGTTTAGTCTTGTTTTTGAAAGAGTCATTGTTGGAGCTTTTCCTGCCATTAACCCTGTGTCATGTTGTTGTATTACACAGAGTATTCTGTTCTCTGTTTTTCTTTCAGATAGAAAATATTTTTGATTTAATACCATTGTGTTTTGCTCTTTTTCCCGGACAAACCGCAAACACTTCTAGAAAAACAATCTTAGATGGCACTTGCTAGCTTTAATTCTGTATTCTTCATTTTTCTTTCACACAGAAAGCACCCCTGATTCAATGCTTCTGTGTTTAGCCATGGATCCTTCCTGGGAGCAGCAACTGATGGCACAGTATAAATAAAAATGAATTGAATCAAAACAATACGCATTCCACCATACATCTTTAATAAGGTATACTTTATATACAATAATAACTTATATATACACAGTTACAATTTGGTTCTGTGACAATTTTGTGTGTTTCTACACATTGTACCATGCTTTAAGTGCTATTGAGGTAAGATATTCAGGAATGGCTTCTGTATAATATATCAGCATAAAATATGTCAGGCAAAATTTATGAGAATAAGCTCTAGCAGGCAATGTTTTTCACAAATATGTGCAAAACATTAAGAGATAAAACCAAAATGCTGTCCTGATGGAGCAGAATATTTCAACTGGAGCTTTAGATCAGAGACAAAAACCTAAATAGTCGATGTCCATGTGCAGTAATACGTACAGGAGTCCAGCCCCAGATTGTCATGAAAGATACAGATGCAGAAAAAGAAAACCTTTGTGCAGAGCAGTAATAGGGGCATTATGCAGGCAACATCAGGGATCAGATTAAGATCACTTCCATTTCAACAAACTGAGATCAAAGCAACTTTTGGCACTGCCTGGACTTTGGAACCGTTTGCTTGATTTTTGACACAAAACTACTGAATAAATTAGTATTCATGATCTGCAGCTTCCTTAATGGTGGGCTGGTAAGTTTTAGAATGAACACTAACATCTGGTCTGATGCTTATCAGAAGTGCAGTTTCTGGAACGTGCATACAACACCTAACCAGCTTCAGCTGCTTCTCAGAATTCACACAATTACATATTGTTCTTGTTTAGTCTATTGGTCCCACAGGGGCGAGGGGAGCTAAAATCCTGTCTGAGCATGACTGGGCCAGACATTAAAGCCGAATGAGAGGAGACAGTCATAGGCAAATGTAACGCTACCTATGCCTCTGAACGCAGAAACCCTGGGGCCAGCGAGGCCACTTGTGTCCTGGCATTGCTTTGCAGGAATTTTATAGCTGCTCTCTTGGGTGTTAAACAGTTAAGTGGCCCTAAATGCTTAATTAGGTGCTGGAAGTCACAGGCACTTTGCACCCGCTCTGTAAACCACAACACATCAGCTTATTAGGGGCATGGTGAGCCACACACCAAATAATTAGGGATGGCGGCAATGCTAGACCGCAAGATTGGGCTATAAGTAGACTAACAGGGGGGAGAGGGTCACAGCCACGGTCACTGTTGAGGAAGTAGGTGTAGTAGAAGAGTGTGTGAATGTGTGTTAGGATTGTAGACATGTGGTCCCAGGCAGAATGCTGTGTTCATCCAGGACACTTAAACGTTAAACTTTCCACCTAAAATGTATTCGTGTGTTTTGAGGTTTTCTTTCCTTTTTTACAAGGTGGTCGGTTGAACTTTTCCATTCGCTACATCTGCGTGTCATCAGCGCTTCCACGCTTACCAGATGTATTGTATGTTAATCAGTGGATAAATCCACAATTGTTTTAACATAAACATCATCCCAAAGTCCTTGAAAGGTCTTAAAACTGAAAATATCTAATTACACTGTTGGTGGTTTCTGCTTTTGCTCTTTTTTTGTTTTTGTTGCAAGTAAAATTCAGCAACAGACACCTTGGCGTCAACAGATGCCCAAAGCAAATTTATCAAGCAAAAGCTGAGCTGATTGATGTTTTAGCATTTCCATCTGGTCCCAGTGATGGGAAGAAGGAAAGCCATGTTTGCTACTCTCTTTGTGTGATGACAGTATGATCAATGGAGCAGTTATGAATTGGAACTAAGGCTGTGGTCAAACTGGGTCGCTTTCTTTACATGGACAAAAGCATCTAGATACATACGTTGCCAGATGAAGCACAAGGTCTGTGTACATATTCAAAAGCTTTTAGCAAAGGACACCTATGGTCAGTTCCATACATCATTATTAATATTACGATGTCCTTTAATGAATGAAAGACCCTCAGAAAAACACATCAGTGGATGGCGGAGAGCCGGGGTTAAAGAAAAAGACAGTAGTTAACAAACTTGTAAATCATCAAAAAGTTAATGCATTTTAGTAATTCAATTGAAGAAGTAAAACCCAAGTACTGTATAGATTTACTAAAAATATATTTTGGGTTTGTGTTAATTTTGATGATTATGGTTTAAAGCCAGTGAAATCTTATGACATAGTTGAAATTTGATGATCAATCATTGCGAAAGAAACAGACTGTTGTTAGACAGTATTTACACCTCTATGCTCTACTGCATTGAATCAGAAATTCAAGCAAAAGGAGCCCTGACCTAGTACTGACTACATATACCATATACTGTGTGGACACACTTTCAGTAAACTGATAATTCTTTATTTTATATAGTGTGCAAATTTACACTGTATTTACTTCTTTGAATTTACTTACTGAAGTAAATTAACTTTTTGTTGATATACTAATTTAGAGAGATGCACCTGTATAAAAAATTTATTTCATTCCTTAACTTTAATAATGGAAATGTCAAGCTGCGTCCAGCGCAAAGGATTTCTGGGTATTTCGGTATTGTGCAATGCAATTATTTTGTGGAACACAAATGATGATTAAAAATCAGAAAGCAAATTAGATGATTACATTCTTGCAGAGCAGAACCAAAGTGAAATTGGAGATTTAACAACTTTTTTTAAACAAACATACATCTTTTTTCCCTCTCACACTTTGCAAAAACATAGAAAAGCAATCTTTTTTTTGGTATTTGGAGTTTAGCTTCTTAAAATATAAAGAAATGTGGACAAGACGCCCACTGGGATTCTTCATGTGATGGGGTAATTTTGTACACATGTATGCAATGTCCTACTTGTCAGGGCAAAGGCTGTCCCTACATAAATGTGTACTTAAAGACCTCCTGAATATTCAGACACTGGCACAGCGCTGGGAGGGAGAGGTGCACTGGGACGTACACACCAACTGACTGTGAAAGCTGTTGATACTCTGTTGTCCAGCCACTGCCACCACCTCGCTGGTTCCCAGCACATCCACACACAGTGACTCTACAGCGTCCAGCCTTTCGATCTGCACCAGCCGCGTGAGGAGGTCAGGGATGCTGTAGCCGGCCGTGCTCACTCTTTCAAAGAGCTGTAGGCCGTCGCTCATGCCGCCAATCTCATCACGCTTCAGCCCGAAACTCTCTGCCAGGTGCCTCCATGTCTTCACCACAGTCGCCTCGCTGCTGTAGGAGGAACTCAGCATGCGGCTGGCCTTCTCCAGGCAGTCGAAGGGAAGCTCTGTAGGGCTTAGGCCTGAGGAGGAGACATGGATTTAAAAATAAAATGTCAGATTATCATGTTATACAGTAACAAACGTAAAAAAAAAAAGAAAAGGTGGTTTGTCACATTAAAACCACTTTAATATATTTTAGTACATTGGATATTGCATTAGAATTGCTAAGTCAAGATCCAAACCTTAATGCCGTTGATAATCTGTAGTGATATTTGAAAATTGCGGCTTATAAACACTCCAAAAATGGCAAAAAATATATGCATATTGGAGATGTGTAAAATTTTTAAACAGGTACCATGCACTTTTAGCCTTTACTCACAAAGGCTAAAAGTCAGGCATAGTAAGAATAGAAGAGAAGCAACAATGACCTTATGTAAGGTCAGCTAATTCCTTCCGCATATGGTAAAACCACGTTACCCCACACACTGTCCCACCAAAAGACTTTAAAGGGGCAGCACTATGTATTTTTCAGGTACAAAGTTGTATTTTGTAACGCAATCAAGTAAACTTCAGTTATCATAAAATGACTTAAAGGAAATTTGTTTTTGTAATTTAACAACTTGGAAAAAATGGAGCTCTGTCCCTTTAAAAAGCATTTCATGTCATTGACAAGCAGCTGGTATAATGAGCTCAGCAGATGCGTAATTCCACCAGGTGTTTGTTAACTGCTGAAGGAGCTGAGTGGGGGAGTCGCGGGGGAAGGATGCTCTGTGAGGTGTGGAAACTGCAGCTCCAAAGAGGAGATTAAAGGATTTCCCCCGAAAAAAGGTCAATTTTACGTAACACTGCCTCTTTAAAAGACAGCTTTGTTTTTAACCAAAGGCGGTCCTACAGAATATAATTCATATAATTCTGTATGAATTATATTCTGGGAGTATGAATCCAAAGGCACATCATACTTGAGAGTTTCATTATGCAAAACTTTGTGTTGGTCCATCAAATAAAATCTCAACAAATAACATTAAATTTTGTAATTGTAACCTGACAAAATATGAGAAAAAACACCAAGGCGGTCATCCTTCTCAGATGATGCATCGTTCATTCTTGTAAAACAATGAAAACATCAATTACAAGGCTTGGTAGAAAGTTTCCCTTCTGATTGACTTACCCTCAGTCACATTGCAGGTTCTAGCATACAGCTCGAGTATCTTTTTCCTTCGACTCTGTAGCATCTGTGTGGTATTGAAGAAAAATAAAATAAACATCTTTATGAGATTATAAAAGGATCCTAAGTTATAAATCTGTTCATAATCATATTCTGACTTCAGTACAGTCCTTAAAAAGCTCTATCTTCCTACCCCTGGGGTTTTATTGTTGTTGATCCCGTTCATGCTGCTGATGTGGTTGCTGGAGGCAATGTGGTTGACACTGTTGATGTGGTTGGGACTCTGGATGTTAATGGTGTGGCTGGCTGCAACTATGGGGGCACCATTGGTTGTGCGACCACGGTCCAGGAGTCCCAAAGAGAGCAGAGAGAGGTCGGGTTTGTTGCCCAGGTCCACGAGGCACAAGTTGGGGTTGGGGGATGTGCTCTCGACAGATCCCTGCTTGTCAGATGACGGCTCCTCATCGCTGTCGATGCTGCGGCTCAACAACTGCTCATTCTCAGATGATGCATCATTTTCACTGCATATACAAACAAAATAACACATGATATACTTGTATTTATTAATATTTCAGTTATATATATATATATAAGCAAACATTTGACATGTCGCCAACAAAGAGTGAAGGGAGTTGAGGAAGTTTTTATGAATTTTGCCATTTCTGTCAACCCTTTAAAATGACTGTTGTTTACAGTTATTACTACTAACTGTTCTAATTAGTCTAATTGAGCTAATTTGTTGCTACTATAAATTGCTAAAGACATATTAAAAGAATTTGTTATGATTTTATCTTTGTTTGAAATAGTAATAAAAATCTGTCTGACTACAAAGCTGTGTAACAATGACTGCGCTCTTACACAAGGTATGATATCATCTATGCTAATACAAAAAATGTCTGATCGTGACAGAAGGGCTGCCTAGTGGTGTCTTTTAGTGATAATAAATGATTTACCATCTGTTGACAATAAATCAGTTTTTTCTCTCGGATATTGCTTTTTATTCCAGCTGCTATTGATTTTGAATGAATTTTTATTAAAAAAAAGTTTTGAGTCCATTGGTTTTGTGAACTTTGATATTTTTAGAGAAAAGGTGTACAAAAGTAAAGAAAACATTTAGTGGACCAGAGTCAGTCTTATCTGTCTTACTGGTTACTGTTTTAAACATTTTCATATCTCATTTCATAGTCTGAAAGGCTTTTATTAATGTAATGCTTCAATTGTTGGCTATGACTGTATTTTTTGTGCTTTTATGATGTAAAGCACTTTGAATTGCCTGGTTGCTGAAATGTGCTATACAATAAACTTGACTTGACTTGTGGTGGCAAATAAATTTTGCATGCAGAGTGCCTCAAGGCTCCATTCTAAATGCTGTTTTTATTCAGCATCTATATGACCCCAACAGCTCAGATTATACAACATATCCTAATATCCATACTCATGACACAATTTCATATTTGTGTGTTAGTATGAACCATAGTTCACTATGGTTACTGAGTCAGTATTGCCCATATCTCCATGGGTGAATGGGTCAGAACTGGCACCAAATCAATGCTAAAAAGGCAAAATCATTGTTTTTGATTAAAAAAAATCCAAGTTAGAAATTTAAACTGTGGTCTTAACTAAAGACCACAGTAAATGTAAATAACCTAGCTGTTATCATGGACTTTATGTTTAACAATGAAATCAAGTTTATAATAAATCAGCTTATTGCTCTTCTTGAAAACAATGTCACAAGAAAAGCACATCAGTGCTTTTATACTAATTGAAGCCTGGCGCCTTTTTGTAGTTGTTTATAGTATTTATAGTTGTTACAACTAACTGGAATCAACACTAGTAAGCATGAGCTTTATAAAATCGAACAGTCAGAAATCAGCCCGGATATCGGTGCATCTAACCTTTTCAACATGTCTGTAAATCACAGGAAGATGCTATCTTGTTTCCACATCTCCTGATGTTTTTAAGCAGTTCCTGAAACAACGCTGCCTTTTACAACACAATCCCATATATTATAATTTTATCAATGATCCTCTCTCTTTCCATCTCCTCTGGATTTTTTTGCAAAAGCACTTTGTTGACAGAGATGCACACTGAATGCTATTGTATCCATGTCCTATGCTCTTTCTTCCCAAACACACACCTACACACAAGATGCCATTGTTTCCCAGATATCTAACACCCTTTCTGGCAACTAATGTAGTGAGTTAGCACATCCTCTGGCATCCAGCTTCAATGCGTGGTTGACTGCTGTTGATGCAAATGGGCGTGTGTGTGTGTGTTCCATGTGCATGTATGTAGAGTATCTGTGTGTATCATATCTTCTTTAATTTGCTGTTCTTCCATTAATATTAAAGGACAACAAATTAAAGCATACATACAAAAAGCATTTGAGTAATTAAACAGATTGGTATACAGACATAAAAAGTCCCCACGTTTCAACCCTTCTCTCTGTGCACTCACCAGCGCCTATAAAGCATGACTGTCCTCTCATGAGGTTTAAGGAGTATGCAGAGAGGAAGGAGAGAAAACCTTCACTCTTTTGTTGTCTGGGAAGACATACTTTCCCCTGACGGTGGTTTTATGTGAAGATTGGAATAAATACCACTGTACACTGTGACAACTAACGCCTTTTCTCAGCATTTCTTATGCTTCAGGGCTCAAATGTGCTGCCTTACCTCATACCCTACACTGAAGCCACATAATTGGGCTGTCTGCTTTATTACTTAATTTAAAAAAAAACTGAAGTGACATTATTTTACACATACTGTACATACTCACAGACACAAGAAGAATTGCCCAGAGGGCAACAGCACAACTACTGCAAAGGCTGGTTTTGTGGCAGTTTAATTATGGGCAGATTAGGATAAATTATGTTGTGCTGAGTCTTTGTATCTTGATATACTCATTAATTTAACATGAAAACACATTTAGATTTAATTTGATATAACCTGTATTTAAAAATGTAAGAACTTTTAAAATCAGAATAAAAAAAACTTTGTAAATCTATAGAATTTGTAGCATGATTGATGGTTGACATGCTACTGGAAAAAAAGTTTACAGTTCTTCTGTATATCACAGCAAAAAAAAAAGTAACCTATTGTTACAAGGTAACATATTATCACAAGTCATAACAGACACAGACACGAGTAAATGAAAAAGAGTATATTTTGTCTTTCCCATCTATAAAGCAGTACAGCAGTCAAAGCTTTTTTCTGGAAAGATTTGCCCGAAGCTACATGGGAAGTACTTTCAGAAGGAATGTGATTTTTTTGTTTGTTTGTTTGTCTCACTCAGAGAGAAAGAATTGGTTATTCCAAAAACTATTTAATGCACTCAGCAATACAGACCATTTTTGGATAAATATTCTTTTGATTAATTAAAATAAGGGTGTTTGGAAGTAAGGGGTAAAGTTACACTTAAAGGCTGAGATGTATGGGGTTGTCATGTCGGTTTATGTTTTGCTGAACAAAAGACTGATGCACTTAATACATTAGGCGCCATTACGCAGCATCTGAAGACATCAAATACGAAATTAAAGCTTGTTGCATAAATAGGTCTTCGAAATGAAAAATAATTCTAAACATACTGCAATGTCAGCTATAACATAGCAAATACTGGTTTGTGAAAACACTCACGTCTTTTGTGATGGCTTTCTACAGTCCATCACAAAGC
Source organism: Girardinus metallicus (assembly GCA_903067095.1). Lineage (NCBI taxonomy): Eukaryota > Metazoa > Chordata > Actinopteri > Cyprinodontiformes > Poeciliidae > Girardinus > Girardinus metallicus. Next base: position 82,695 of record CAEGAE010069484.1, on the reverse strand, counting down.
CCTAATCTCAGTTAGATCAAGAACTGTGTTGAACAAGGCTTACTACGAACTTGCCTTGCTTACACCGGTTCAAGCAAGGCATTCCTTCAGTGTCAGGAAGGAATGGGCCAAAATTCAAGGAAATTATTGAATTTCCCTATGGAAGTTTGTGGAAGGAGACCCAAAGCATTTGACCAAAGCCAAGCAGTTTCAAATTCTACCCAATCCCAATAAAATACTGTATATGTAAGCACCTGTCAATCAAGAAAGTATCAACAATTTTCTCTCTTTCATTATTCTGACATTGAGAAAATAGAAATAATTTTAGTTAACAGCTAATGTAAAACAAATGATTTACAGTTTGATTCAATGTCAAGATAGTGACAAGAAATGGCTATGTCTTTGTATACACAGTATCAAAGTATGTGGTTTGAGAGTATAATAATAATCTGAACATATCCTCCATCAGTAGGTATCTGAATGTGTGTTTGACCCAATAAGATGTTAAAAACTTGATGAATTTTAACATCTTATTGTTAAAATTACATCAGTTTTTTATTTCACATGACCACTGAGACATAATATCTGCATGTTAGCACATTGGACATTTTCTTCACCTTTTCACCGTCTTCTGAGGAGCTCCTTTCAATTTGTCATACTCATCTTTCTCAGAGAAAATCACCACATTATCTGTGAGCAGAAAAAGAAATAAAAGAACTTTTGAATTCAAAACAGAAAGACATGAACAAAAAGTAACACTGCTTTCAATGAAACACACCCATCATATTAAACTTCAACTAATTATTAGAATGAGTTAAAAGATGAAAAAGAATTTATTCCTCCGGCTAAACCATTTTTACACTAAATAACATCAGCAGGATCAATGTATAAAATGATTAAGGTGAGTATTATGATAAATTACACTGACATAATGGCTACTGATAGGGGTAGACAGCCCAATGAATGGATATGAGAAGAAGTAAAGGGTAGGGGTGTGCTAGTGTGTGTGTGTAGTTTGAGTTAAAGCGTCTGTGTCTTTCATCTCAAAGCCTGATTATGTCAGTGTCTACATGAGTGACAGGTAGCTCCGGTAGAGCTCCCAGCAATGGGCTATGCTCCCACATATACACACCAAAGTGGATTCACAAACACACACACACACATGCGCACGCCCACACACACAAAGAAAGCTATGCTTACAAATAATACAAACATCTAGCCATCAATAACAAAGCTACGAAACGAACCACAACATTGCGTTACTTTTTCTCTTCCATTTTTGAATTATATTAAGTTTGTAGCTACATTAATTTGGGTGTGTGTGTGTGTGTGTGTTTTCCTTCACACCACATGTAAGTGGTTAGTCAGTCAGTCTGCGAGTGAAATTGAACAGAGCATCATTGTGAGGAGAAACGGCGCCTAAAGCAACATATGGCTTTAGCTTTGGAAACTTCACATTCCATCACGATACACTCATCATGTCTGTCAGGATGCAGCACACACATATACACGCACACATGCATGCATAAGGAAAGTGCAATTCCCACACACAGGCATTTGCAAACATTGTGAGGGAAAATACCAATAAAATCACAATGAAAAAGAATTTTGGAGGCTATTTAACTTTAGCCGTTAAAATGAATTTAAACATGGTTCAAGCATTTTAGTTAGTAAATGTAGTGTTCAATAATTCTTTATTTTGCTGTTGAATTCTACCTGCATGATTTGATTAGACATTAACTTACAATGATGTTTAACTCAGCCTTTGTGCTTGTTCATCAGGCTTGCTGTCCAGCAGATACCAATAAGGCCGATATAACAGCATTAACTCAGTAATAGTGTAAAGCCCAAACTTACAGTTAATTATGTCTTTGTATTGAAGCAAGATTCTCAGTTTAGATTCTCCTTTTACTAGTTTAGCAACAGCACTACTGCCAATCTCAAAGGTGGTAGAAAATGGAGCTGCTTAACAACAAAGCCTTTAATATGTTACTAAATTATTCATGAGTACATCATCTCAGTAAAACCTTTTAAATGTTTCATTGAAAGAAGACAGCTATTAGTTTGTAAACAAATTTATTAATTACAGTTTGTCTTGTTTCTGTTTGTTTCTATATTTCAAATTCAATTGACTTTAGTCGTAATTTAAATCACATAGGTTTTCCTTATTTTGAAGGTGCAGCATTTTAAACTACAAAATTGTTTCTGATGTATGTGATCTGTTGGATTTCAATAAATGCAATGGGCAGTAAGTTTGAAAAAAAAAACTTTACTATGTCATTATTCTCTTCTGTTATCCCTTGACATTAAAATTAAAAGGAAAAGAATTCATGGGTGGTCTTTCCAGAAGTCAAAGCCAAATTTGCCACTTGTCTTTTTCTCTTCTCTTATCCACAAACGGGGATTTTTCACTTGTCAACCAGTTATTTAATATTAAAAGATGAACTGAGTTTTTTTTTCTTTTTTCTTAATTGGATAAATATGCCTCTCCTTTAATTTTCTTTTTAGAAAATATTGATGTACACAAAATTACTCTACTGGTGTTCAAGCTGAAGCCTGAATTATTATGGCAGCATAACAACAAACCTGATTTTTTTTTTCTTGTACCATAACTATCAAGGCTCACAAAATAATTTCGATACAAGTAAGAGATAACATATACATATGGACAAAACACACTGGTTATAAAATAATATTATAGCTGCACATAGCATTAAGATCTTTTAAATTCTAAAAAAAAATAATTTATTCTATTTTTACATTCTTTTAAAGTTAAATTGAATTATTTAATCATTTTATTATTTTTGCATTTAGACTTTTAGACATTTGAATTTGTCTAAAATTTAACAAACTGTAAAATTTTACAGTTTTCAATGTTAGTTAACATAATTTTAAATTCTTTAAAATTTGCAACAAAATAGCCTCCAAACTTAATTTAAAAGTCAGATCAATTGTTATAAATTACAGCATTTTTAAAGCTGCGAGAGGGCAAGTTCTCCTGGTGGTCCCCTCCTAACCTTTTAGCTGTAAATATTAACTTAGTTTTTATGCTTTGGTTGGCTATGGTAGGACATGTAAAGATATAAGAATAATAACAAATATTTCAGTTGCAGTCTGATGCATTGCTGTGGTCAAGTCACCAGTATCATCTCAGCACACCTTTCAGAATCTTCTGTGTTATTGGGGAGAATTGACAAATGCCAAACGAACAGCCTCACTGCAGCAATCAACCCATGTTCCCTTTTAGATTTTTTTCTAATATATGAAAATAATAGACTTTCTCTATATGCGCTAAATGGACCAATAAAGGTTAAACTTATAAAATGTCATCAGGCGTACACGAGTGAACAAGGCCAAATTAACATGGGACCATATTAAAAATAATGAAAGATCAAATCCAAATGAAGATTCTGTCAGTCAAATCAATGAAAGGTACTTTTAGAAAACGTATCAAAGCAGATCAAGTCAGACTTAATGATGTAATGAGTACAAAATTCTTCATGTGGGCAAAAATGTGGAAAGGTTAAAATCATGAACACTTGTATGTAATAGGATTATTCTTTTTTCATGTAAGTATGGCAAAGGATAATAAAAGCCAGGATGAGGTTTATAACCACAATAGAAGTTTTCATGTAGACAAGCTTTCTTTCTTTCTTTTTTTTTTTTTTTTACAACTGAAGACTTCCGATCAAGGCAAAAGAAAAACAATAAACGAGTAAAAACACAGTCTGCCATTCATTCATGGGGATGTTTATGTAGCCCGTCTCACCAGGGACATCTTTCTTGTCATCCTGTTTGATGGTTTGAGCCTCCACAGCTTTCACAACCTGGCCAGAACAACATGCTGTATACACAGAGAGCGAGAGGGAGAAGAAGAGGGAACTGCATAAAACACAAAAGCCTTAGATGTTAAACTGTGCAAATCTGTTTTTGCGCTTAACTCACCATGACCACCCGGCTTGGCCTTCAGAATATAAAACATGATGATGAGAACGATGGCTATAGCCATGATGAAAATGGTTGACATGGCGATAATAAGCGCTGTGGCTAAATGACCCTGTCCAGGTGATTCTAAAGAAGGCAGTCACGAAGAAGAGAGCAATGCAAAATACATATAAATGACATGAAATAACAAAAAACAGACTGATTGGAAAACAAACAAATGGAGAAAGATTTTGTCAAAGTGAGCTTGTGCATACCTTTAATTCGGTGAGGGAAGACTGTAGTGCTCCCAGGGTTAATTGGTGGTTTTTCCTTGAGTTTGCTGATTTGCATGCCTGTAAAACACATGTGCACACAGATTCATGTTACATTCCCTGGCATTTGACCATTTATGAACCACTTGAAATGTTTCAGGAGCCGTTTGGCTGCCTAGAAGACTGGGACTACACCTGTGTAATGAATAACAGTGGTCCCAATTTGTAAGAAAGGGGACAGGAGAGTGGTTCCAACTATCAAGGGATCACACTTCATATCTTCTCCTAGAAAGTATACACCAGGGTGATGAAAATTAGGCTTTTTTCTGTTTTTTTCTTCTAAGCATTTTGTTGGGCTGCTGTGTGGAAATGGGGTGCCTGGATTGATTTGATAGTGTGATTCTCATTACAAAGTTGTACTGGTCATCCTGTGTGGATTGGACTCTGGTGGCCCTGCACCCTATCACTGATTCTGTTTTCAGGGACAGGATCTTTTTGTATAGTCGTGAAGAGGAGGGTGTCTGTTTTTTTTTTAACCTCGGGTTATAACTTGATATTTGAAGTTGATGTGGTTCTTTTGGCCTCTTCAAGGCATCACCTTTAGTGTGCAGTACAGTAGTCTGTAGCTGATTGTAACTCAACCTGGATATGGTTTTGACATGGGAAAAGCTGTATTTCACTTTCTAAGCGCAGGGTCAGTTTCTTTCCCAAACGAAGGAGTTCCAGTCTCTTGGCGTCTTCCTCGTGATTGATGGTAATATGTTAAATTATATAGCCCCCACTCAAAACATTAATAGATTCATATTGTTTGGCAATTTGGCTTGAGTTGTAATGTCCCAGGACACAATGACATGTGGAGTATGGACGCCTTCCAGTTACCATATGACTGCTCTTCTGAATGAGTCACAGTGATAGTAAGGAGCTAGACAGATTATGACCTCATCTGCAGTAATGTGAACCCTGTTCCAGTGTTTAGCAACTTTGTGGTGAAAAAAGAGCTGCAGACTCTTCTTATGCTACCAACCGTTGAATGCAGGTAGATTTTAAAATATAACTACAGTGAATGTTATGTGCCTCAGGCAAAGATATAAACTTCAAAGGGACATTGTTGGCATAAGGATTATCTCGAGACATTTGCACTAAGGTATACCCAATCCTTTAGAGTTAGACTACCTCAGGCAAGCTTTCTATTATTATATACTTGCATTTATATGTATGGCAGAAAGGGGAAGAGCCAAAGCGAGTGTCTAATTTCACATGCTTTCATTGCTACTACATCTGCAATGAAAACACACTATATTTAAGCTATCCATTAACAAAACCCTTCATGTTATAATCAAAGCTTCAACAAAGATTAATTTATTTTTAAGAAAACAATTGTGTTCTTGTGAAAATAAAAGAAAATTCCCTGCATTCAAATCCTAGGGCAATTCTCTATTTCTATAAGTTCCTCTTTGACCTTAATCCCCTTTTCTCTACAATGTACTTCAGAAGATTGTGTATAATTTTACTGACAATCAAACAAATGCATTAGTGGCAGAAATGTCTTCATGGCCAGATCAGGAATCATGAAGAATGTGAACTGAGAGAAGGATGTGGGAAGCGGGCCTCTTGGGCCTCTTGGTGGCCAGAAATCATGGGTCAGAGCACACCCACCTTCAAGTTATGCCTTCAATTTGCAGCTGTGTTTACGAACATTTGCAACTGCATTGAGACACAATACACAATGTTTCAGTACTAACAGCTGGCATTTATGAAGCCTGTTTGGAATGACATTAACAAAATATGTTCATAACGATGTATATAAATTGCACTGAAATTTACAAACACTGATCTCATTTGCTACACTTTCAAATCCTACATAAACGAAGTTTCGAAGTACTTGTATCTTGCTGACTTTACTCTGCTTCTTTATCATTTGTTCTTCCAAGCTAATTACACTACATACCACAGCATAAGTTTTCTCTTGTCATATAATTTTTAATAGAAAGATTAAGCTACACTAACTTCGTCTGTTGTGGTAGTTTTATCCAGTTTTACTTCTGTGTATAGTGTGCTCAAAATCATTCCTGAATGTTGCAATAGTTTATGTGGATAAGCTGCAGTTTTCACAATTCACTACTCTGATAATTTCTCTGCCATTTGATTCAGTCACCACAGCATTTGTTGATGCTATCATTAACTTAAAACCTTGCTGTTCTGTCCAGCAAAGTTTTGCTGGACAGCAGGTAATAAACACAACCTGCTTATAAACAAGTTCTGTTTATAAGCAGAATTTGTTTTACAATGTTGTTCATTCTAAAGTAAGATTAGGGAGTTAAATGTAATGTTGTTTCCAATATTGAATCTTACCGGACAACCTTCATTTTTTAGAATGTACATATCAAGCACCTAGAAATCCTAACTAATTACTTCTATTACAATGTAATTTCTCTCAGATTCAGATTAATATTTTTTTCAGATATTTTAATAACCCTGATTTGTTTATGCAACATGTTGCTAATCTTTTCACACAGCTTTGCCAGGGGTTCCAACGATTGCAAAGCGTACCCTTTGGGCTTACGGGTTTAGCAAACACTGACTGATGCTGCAAGGTTTTGACAAGTAATAATGATAAAGTTAGATCAGCAAGTAAACTCAAAAATATTAACCACTAGAACAAACTGAATGACTGCCACAACAAGAACAAAGGGGATAAAGAAAGTAACTAAGAGAAAAAGTCCCAACCTTTGTTTTAAATGCATTTCCAAGTTTATATACCATATAATATGTTCATAAAATATGAACATATTATATGGTATTAATATGTTCAGCTACAGGTTCTAGAAAAGGAAAAAAATATATATTTGCTTGCTCTTGCGTCTCTGTTTCATAAATAGGATCTGGATTATAATTCTTTACTTAAACCAGTTTAGCTGAAAACATGTTGTTTTTACAGACACAGGCAATAGATCTGACAGTGACATTAATGTAAGAAAAATATTTAACCCACAATGTTCCCGAGTTCACATGCTAGAATTCCCTAATGATGGTATGTTAGCTTTGGCATTGCATTTAATGGACTTTTTTTTTCCTAAATACCATTGCCTGACATTATTTCACAGCCAATAACACTTTGCAGTAGCAAATCATTGGCATTGGCAGCAGTTAAAGTTGATTTTTTATATTGTGATACATTCTCCCACTGCAGAACACAAACTTTTTTATTGGGCAGTGTGGATAAAATGCAGACCTCACTACTCCATCTGTCAATATATTGCTCCCAGTCCTCCCTTATTGTTGCCCTTCTGGAGTTTTCATCAGCTCAGCTCCTGACTCTTTCCTAATAGAGCTGTAAACTCCCAGCAGCTTATAAATCATGCCTTTTAATAAGTCTTTCATTTCACCAAGTTCATATACTGTTGGCCTCCTTGACATGTGCCTCACCACTTTCCATACTTTCAGGGCTTTGTGTTACCGCATATGCACATACAAATATATACACCAGCGCCCTGTGGTTGAAGGCATCAATTTGGGGTATGTGTTTACAATTTTTTGAATGAGGACATGAGTCTGAACTGAAATTCTGTTAGAACTTTGTGGTTAAATCTCTTAATCATGTTCTCTCAGGCTGAAAAAGAAGCGCAAAATGCTAAGTCTGCCAGGCAATACAGGTATGGCAATCAAAACAACCTGAAAGAAACTAAGTAGAACTGCAGCGTAGGGCTAAAAATCACTTACAGGCAAAATATCATTTGGAGCAAGAATACCAAAAAATCTTGACAACATTAAATGTAAAACAAATCACAATCTTCAAAACAAATAAGTCACTCTCATATACAAAAGTTACATCACAACCTGTCTCTAAACATTTTTTATTTTTTTTTCAAAATGAATATGTTGAATGAATGTGTAGTCACCTACTGGTGGCCATACATTCCCACAAATATAATATACCCAGTGATCAGACAGATAAATGAAACAACTTTATCCAAACATGATAAATGTTACCATATTTGGAATGCTTCCTTTAATCATGCTTTTTATTATATGTTTTGCCAAACCGATTAGCTTTAAAGCATATTTTTATAAGCTATATTATAGGAAGAACATTTTACTCCAGCTGCAAACTTCTTTTCCATCTAACACACATGTAGAATTACTTTAAAGAAAGATTTTAAGGCCAAACAATGTGTTATTGCAGATAAAGTGCAACTGCAGATGGAGTGATAGACTGGTGCAACATTGGTTTCTGTGATTTAATGTTTTGACAGCAACTTACATTAATGTATTGCAGTTTTATCGCCACAAATAAAACACAAACTCAATGTATGCACAATCACTGTGTGACCCTGAAATATGACGTGTTCTGGTGACACAAGATGATTGAAGAAATGGGTGAGCTGGTGCCAGTGGTCAAGAGTGACAATGCTGGTCGGAACAGGAGCAGAAATTGCAACATCTACCTGAATGGTGCAAGTATATCAAATTTTTTTTTTTTTTTTTTTACATGCAGTCTTTACCGACATTGTTGTAATACACCACTAGGATGCCAGCTTGGTAGGTCCCCAAGCTGATGCTTGCAGATAGCATTTCTTCTGCTTTCCTACTCATCACTGGAAAAATCAGCCATAAACCTTGATTTAATAAACTCAACCTTAATCATTAGATTGTGCTATTATTACTTTGTCTTAGTTGGTCACATTGTTTTATGCTGAAGACCTGAATTGGCATTTAAAACATAATGTCAACACTTCTGGTGTTTTCTGGAGTATTCTTGACTTCTTTGTGCTTGCCATTGTGTAACAGGTTATCAGGCATAAAAATATTTAACTTTTATGAGCTACAAGCACAATTCAAATAGAAACATAATAAATGACTATGTATGCTTTTTCAGAAAAGATGAGATTCCTATTTTTGATAGTACAAAGCAAGAGTTGACTTTGTAGAATAAGATTATATTGAGTATTGATGGTGAATTACCTGTATATGTATTCAGCTACAAATTTGGAGATTGAAGGCCATAGAAAATACAGGGAGAAAGTAGTAAATTAGCAGGGCCTACTTCTTTTTATCACAACCTGCCAAAGAGTAGCATCAAGGCAAGTAAAAACATGCTAATCATCCGTCTTTCTCATACCCGCTGAAATTTTAATTATCACAAAAGCACCACTAAGCAGGAGCCAGGGTAATTTACAGATTACATGGCAAGTGTCAGCCTGCCATCACCCAAAGCAAATAAAACTCAGACCTCAGACAATTTTGTATTTTTTTTTTTCTTTAGGGGAATCGACCTTGGCTTTCTTGTTAAGAGGATTTCAGTGTGGAAGTAAACAGGTAGTCCTCTCTTGGCTTTAACAAGAACGTTTAAGGTATTAATTATAATATTTATTAAAATAAACAAGTAGTAATTGTGTTTCACCTGCCTTGTAAACTCAACAGTAAGCTGCGGAGATGGCATGCAATTAAAATATTATGTATAGACCCTATGTACTAATGCTGTTGTGTAGCTGATTCGTCTTCCTTCTCTACAGTCCCAGACCACTTTTTGGGGTTTTCTTCTTTCAAAACACACACATCAAATATGACAGAAGAACAAAAACGTTTGCTTCCGGATTCTTTAATTACACAGCAAGGGGATTTTGAGCAGCTACAGGTCCGTAAATATTGTTGCCAAAACAATCAGAAAAAAATGAGAGTGAGAAAATGTAATTTGCTCAATTTGACAAATGGATTTAAGTAAAAATCTGGGCAACAAACAGAGAACACAGAGAAACAAGGCAAACCCTCATATTGTTTTTATTTCTTTTGTTATTTCACACATATTTAATTGTATTTTCCCAGGAACTTATTTGAAAAATAAAATTAACATGATTACGGCAAGAAAGGAAAATGACGTCTGCATTTCTAAATACTTTACGAATAAAATTCTTAAAAGTATTTGGGATTTTTTTTGAGCCACATTATTTCCAAGTTTGAAGCTTGTTATATGTAGAACATTATATTAGAATTAAATATAATTTTAAAAGGTTTATACATACAACATGCCCTGCATTGGGGTTGTCAAACTGTAGTGAATTAATAGGCATTTTTGTGAGTACACAAATGTCATATAACATGGCACTGGAAATACGAAATGTGTCCATAAATCAAGACAATTATATTAGTATTCATTTTAGAAGCTTTAGCAAGTTTGTGCAACTCTTTAAAAACCTGTAAGAACAACTAAGCTGGATTTGCGCATACACACAGATCCATGTGCAGATAGTGTGGAGGTATGCAGGATGATTAGTGAGATAGTGATATTATCGATGAGCTGTCAAACACTCAAGAGGAACTAGAAAAACAGCAGCACCAGCAGAGAAGTGGTATGTACACTCTTGTTACTGCAAGTCAAACTTGCCCATATGGTAGAGTAGTGACTCCAGTGTCTGGAAAAACTCAGCACAACCTGCGACCTCCGGCTGTTTCTGTTTTCCAAAACTTCGTCAAGCATTTTAGCATCTGCTTCCACCTAACCTGTCCTATTTTATTTCCATTCCATGTGGCAGAAAAGCTTCACACTGAGTAGCTTCTAAAGGAGAGGAAGCCAAATTTGTATTTTGTAATATCAGTTAAGCTGTTGAATTTAGTGCATTAAGCTAGACAATTCCAACCAGAAGACAATGGTAGCAAGAAAATTTAAATGACAAAAAAGAAATTGATAAAATAATGCAAAGAATGGTAAATCTTACATTCTTTTGTGTTGCTCGGGGCATTTTGGCAGGAATGGCAAACCATCCCGTAAGCGTTCCTGGGTTTGTTGTCCAACATATAATACCTATAAAAAGATAAACATGAAATCACATCAATAGTTTTTTATTTTATTTTATTATTATTATTTTTTTTTTTTTACCACTAAACAAACCTTTTCAAACTGTCAATAAGTACACTCAGCTGAAATGACCTCCCAACATTCTGCACTTAGTGCAAAAGCATGGAGAAGCGACTAAGGTGAAAAATTTGACTTTGTGAAGAAGTGCACATAATTGACGCCCTGCAGGCACTGAGAAAATGGCTTAGTACAGATACGTAAAAAGATCACGCTGTACAGGAGAAAAAAGAAGTAAGGGAGGTAAGAAAGATGCCAACGCACCGAACAGATGAACATTATTAGATCTTTTTATGCTCAGGGGCATGAGAACAGCTTTTCAGTTTGTACACAGCAGGCGTACAGCCTGAAGGTAATCTGCAGTTAGCTGCAGGTGCACCATATAAGAGAAGCACATCTCAGTGCAACATGACATAAATAAATCAAAACTGATCAACTAACATAAAACAGCTTAAAACATTTGGATCAACCAACTGTGAGAAAACATTGTGGTTAATTTCAATATACAGTACAACATATAGGTTGTTTAAATTACGTTTGCAAAGAAAAATCTAAAATATTCTGCATACATTTTAATCCCACTTTCCTTTATTCTGATACCCCTTAATTAAAATCAGTACAATTCACTAGATTCACACTAGGGTAAAAGACTAAATAATAATAATAAAAAAAAAAAAAAAAACATGGAATGAAAAATGTTTCAGGGGCAAGAATGTTTTTGCAAGTGGGTGTATTGCTTTCTTCTACATGAAGAAGGGAGACCTGTATTTCTGATGTGACTCTAGATCTCTTTGGTATTGAGAATGAGGCTGTGTTAGTTTCATTCTCCCTAAACTATCCCTAAGGCGTCCTGTTACATTTATCAAACTATAAAGTTGGCAAGATAAGAAACATTTTTCTCCCTAATTGGCAAATATTTAATGAATTTTGCTGTTTTCTTTTGTAAATTATGATGATCTGGAATAACTTCTCTGTCAGAGCTCTGAAGACCAGAAATCATTTATCAGGTAATGTTTTTACCAGACATTCTTGGCCGAATTCAGACCGAACGTGATCTGGAAGCCGTCTAATCAGAATAGATGGATGTTAAAGAATGTGCTTTTATCAACCATCTATGTTATGTCCATCAATGTTATGTTGAATGTTGAAGCATTTTGTTCTTTGTACATCAGCCATGAAGCTCAAATTCTCCATCCATTCTGACAAATAAAATTGAATAAATTTAACGATACAGATTCAATATCAAAACCATTCACCAGCTGATTATTGAGTACAATATGCAAACAATGAACAGACCACCATGTCATTTTAGAGGCAGGGCCCCTCCCACTTCTATTTGTGTTACTTGGAATCTTGACTTTTAACTTGAGTTGCAAGTTTCTTTGGAGCACCAGTTTTCATGAAGCCACTTTGAAGTCCGATAATCAAATTTTTCTGTCCCTCTGGGAATAATTTTCCACATAAGAAAATGATGGAGCCATGCAGATGGATGCAGTCCATGTAAGTCATCCAGAAAGTTTTGGCACATAAAAAAAAAAAATCTATGCTGATTTTCAACTAAAACTCCATGCAAAGAAAAAAAATCCATATGTTTTCAGTCTGTCAGATTTACAAAGTCATGTGTATGCATGAATCTCTATTTAAATCTTCTTTGCTTGCTTCACGAAAGCAGTTAACCTTGTTCAAAGAAAAAGAATGGGCAAAGGTAAAAGGCTACAAATAAAGCAAAATGATCATCATCTTTACTTCTTAGATCAGTAAAGATGATTATCATGGTGTCCTGGTTTTATGCAAGGATTTTTACGGCATCATAATCAACATCAGCCTCATGGGATTCTCTGATTAAGCTTATCCCTACCCATCACATCAGTTTAGACAATAATATCTGGATAGTTTTGCAGTTGCGACAGTGTTTGAGAATTATGTATTTTTTTTTTTCTACTTCACAGTTGTAGGCTACTTTGGGTTGGTTCATCACACTGACCCCAATACAATTTGAAGTGTATGGGCTTGTGTTGGCAATACCTTAAAAGTTTAAGGGGTATAAATACCTCTGGGATATAACGTAATAATAAAAAAAAAAAACCTAAATCATATGGAATCTGTGTTGGCCTGCTCATCAAATCTACAATTCATTTGTAAGGCGTCCTCTAACACTCTAATTGTAATCCTGAGATTTCAAAATGATTCTGCATCAGTGCCATAACTCATCCTGCATTAGTTGTTGGCGAGCAGGTCAGAGCATATCCTGTTAATAACTTCTTTAAAGCGTGTAATCAGGACAAGTCGCGTAAAAGGAAAGTAATGCCAGGGTGCTTTTAAAGTTTAAACTCTTAGGTGACTGTTGCTGCTAAGGAGTGATTTTATTTATGAGAGGGTGATTAAATGACTATGGCTCAATGATGACCTACAGATGGCACCAGAGTGTGTCGAGACACAAAGAGCAAGAAAGGCTATCTTCACACAGCAATCTAGATGTTTTGTTTTTTTTTGCCCATGTGTGACCCATAGCTGACTTTTTCTTGGCTGTCTGAATGGCCCAATTCTGATCTTTCAGAATTGGGCCTCCCCCCCAAAAAATGCGAATTGTGCCACTTCCATAGTGTGATACTAAATCTGATGCATATTTAATTCTTTTCAAAGCGCCTGCAGTCTGAATGCTCATGTCACATTTTATCCAACTTTAATATCATTGATGTGAAGCTTGAATGTTAATTCTGATGATGATGATGACACCATGCATTGTAAATATGGACAAAAACAATGGCTGAAATATATAAATGTGAAATTATTAGGGATGCTCCGATCAGGTTTTCTGCTGCCGATTCCGATACCGACCACCAGTGAGGCCAATCTCTGCCGATCACCGATCTTTGTTGATCACCTGGATTGACTGTTTATTTTTTGCTTTAGATATAAATGCTACTATGTGATCTGACAAAATTAAAAAAATTACCTGGCAGTAAATTCACCTAATTTAGGCATAAAATATGCAAAATGCTTGCAGGGACAAGACAGCAGCTATTCAGTCAAAAGGACAACTGAAATACCTGCAATCAGTAAAATAATATTTAATAGTGAGGCTCTCTGTACCACAAATTATACATGAGTAAAATAAATCTGCCTATATCAAATAATGTCAAGTAAAAAAGGAAACATTCATTCAAAGTCAAACGCAGGCTGCATCAAAGTAAACAATTCTTCCTGATAGCGTGGCTAGCTGATTAATTCTGGTTCCGATTGGTTGTTTCTGACCGAGCTGGTAATTCTGCAGAGCACAGGAGGAGGCCACTTTAGGCCACATTTTTGGGGTATTTACAATATGTCAAAAGGTTTAACCTGTACCATTTTTTTTTGTATCAGTTCTTCTCTAACCATGTTTTAAAATCCTAAAGTCACAGACACTCAAAATATAAAATATAGTTCCTGCAAAGCAAGCACAAGCTATAAAAAATGTTTGTCAACTAGCTACTTTCTTCATCTGCAGTAAAGGAAATAACAGCTGGCAGGACCAGCAGAGGATATAAACAACTTTCGAAAAGAGTTGGCCTTGGGTTTGGAAAGCAACTTCTTACAGATGTTAGAATCATAAAATACCTGTCTCCTGTGAAGCAATATATGGGTAACCATGACCTACATGGGAAAAATTATACATATTTTCCTGTACCTGAATCTGCCACATAAAAGTTCAATTTATAAATGGGTTTGTTTTGTAGAGAAAATAGATTTCAAATATGACAGAAAGTAAAGAAGTGTATGGATTGTGCATTGGTAATATATTGCTCCTAACAGAGCACAGAAAATGTCAATGTTAGTGGAAGAAATGGTTTGAAAAATACAAAAATCCACAGTGAAATATATACAGCAAACGCCTGAGTACAAAAAATGTGGCGGAAATCTGCAGGAGGCTTTTGAAAGAAAATAACATGCTACATAGCTCAAAAATCTTAAAGCTTGAGTGGGAATAAAAGCAAAAGAAAACAAAACAAGAAGCAAATGTGTAGTTGGATAACAACATTCCAGATGTTACCAGGTGAATTTTTTTAGACAGTTGGCGTCGTTTTGTTTTCTTTAGCAGTGGAAAGATACATGTAAGAAGCTGTTATTCACTTTCACCGTTACAGGTACATATATTTTAGAGCTGGAATGATAACTAATCTTTAAATAGCACTGCACCAGTTACTTGAACAAAGCTCAGAATCTGTTTGGGTCTGGGTTTCTCTACTAAGGCTACTGCTCCCAAAGCTCGACATAGAATAAGTAGAGGACAATGGATGGATGGAGACCAGAAACGGTATGTTATTCCATAATTGATTCTTATTGGTAGTTGACAGATCAAATATTGTAAAATCTAAATATTTTTTTCCTGTTCATTAAATGCATCAAAACTAAGAACTCCAATTTGTTTACGTCCATAAATGCACCAATCAACAGCAGGTACTATAATACAATTTTTAAGTTTAATAAAATGAATATAACAGTTAGGGACATGCTTTGATGTATAAATTATAATATTAATGTAATTCTTTTGTTTTCTGTTGAATTCAAACTACTAGTGCTCTTGTAGCTCTTCTTCTATGGTGCTTATAAAACACTAACTTGTCTAAATCAGATTTTGAAGGTCAGAACTCAATGAAATCTGGAAATTAGTATGTGCCAGGAAAAACCTGATTGGTGAATTTCTTTATGTTAAACCTAGAGCTTCTTCGTCAATTGTCCCAAATCTAAAATAAAAGTGAGCAAACACTTCATATGGATATTGAAATTGTTGCAATCTGCAGAGCAGTTTGCATGCCTC
Organism: Girardinus metallicus; assembly: GCA_903067095.1. Taxonomy (NCBI): domain Eukaryota; kingdom Metazoa; phylum Chordata; class Actinopteri; order Cyprinodontiformes; family Poeciliidae; genus Girardinus; species Girardinus metallicus. The sequence continues at coordinate 66,872 of CAEGAE010069484.1, read as the reverse complement.
ACCCTGGTAAACATGGTCCACACTCAGCGTCACTTTCAGCAGTTCCTGCTATGCGGACAGTGGCTTTGTAGAGAGCATCGCAGTCCTTGTGGCGCCTGCAGATCTCATACTTTCCTTTGGAGTATTTCCCTTGCGCACACGGTATGCAGGCAAAGTCCTCATCCTTCATACCGTAACCACAGTTCTGCAAAACACATCCGTATTTTAAATACACACAGACATTCTAAATCATTTAGTAATAAAAATGAATTCCTACATCATTCTGAATGTGCTTTTCCCATCAATGGAATTATTCATTACTGTGATGTGGACACACAAATTCGGTTGCACACTGTAAACACTTAAAAACACACATCTGTTTCCAGAACTGTCTTTAGCACAAATCTGGCTTTGCTCTTCTGAGATGACAGGAGAGAAATCTGATTGGTCACAGAAGTTCTCAGTGTGTGTGTGTGCGTGTGTGTGTATACAGTTTTCCATGCATGGTAGTGCTTAAGATGACCAAGTCATCGTATTGTTTTCTTGCATCCATCTTCTTCAAATGGTGCTTCCTCTCTGTGGGGAGGCTGGATGGCCCACACACAAAATCACACATGCTCGCATTTACAAAAACATACTCTTTTTCTCTCTTCTTTGCCCCCTCTTTCATCTTTAATTTCCCTCTTACTTTCATCTGTGTATTAAACAGGCATGTACCTCCTAGATCTAGGCTACAGTAGGGTGGCTGTAAAAGAAATTCAATATTCTCGCCCTTTCTGTTTGACATCCGCTACTTTGAGCGTGATTGTTTAATGGAAAAGTTCACTGAGCTATCAGCAGGATTGTGTCAGTTTGGGTTAAAGCTAAACTTGGATCTTTTGTCTGTAGGCTTACTGTGACTCTGCTCCTGTTCACTGCCTTAAAGCAGTTCCAGGGTGATTGAAAGCCTTCTTCTTTTCAAAGCAAATTTGTGGGCATTTTGAATGCTTCTTTGAGCTTGGGAGATGGACAAAACCCAGCAAGCAAATCCCTTTGTGAAATTCTTACATATGTTTTCAATGTTGGCCTTTAGAGACCATAACATAAAATCATCATGAGGAAGATGACTGATAACTTGTAAGAAAGATCACAGGTGGAATCGAAGAAAAGGTGTAGCGCAGCTAAAATTTTCAGTTAACAAGGGAGATAGGCAGAGACTTCTAAAAGTAATCATCCAAATTGAACTTTTCACATTTGTCATGATACATCCACAAACTTGAATCTATTTAAATGGGATTGTTTTTAAGTAGCCGGTAATTGTTATATATGTAATTTTCAAATTTCTTGCCAAAAAAGTCTAAAGCCATATGTCCTGTGTGCCTCTGTATTGTCATATGACGGACTGACAAACTGTACAAGGCGTACCCTGCTTTCGTCCATTGATCACTGGACATAGGAACCAGTCTAACCTGGATCTTGCACGGATAAGTGGGTATAGACAATGATAAATGGACAAATCTAAAGCATGTTGCAATCATATATGTATGTGTTGAAGAAAACTACCACAGCAAATCAGCTTGAACATATTATCCCAATGATGAAACACAGTGTCAGAAATATCATGCTGTGAAAAGGACAGTTTAGATCAGAGGCCTCAAACTGCATTCTTTGAGGGCCAGAGTCCTAAGTTCGAGATGCGTCCCTTGCTCACATATTTGAACTAAATGGCAAAGCTGCCTCACTAGCATGCAGTCAAGCTCTACAAAGCTCTGCTAATGGGCTAATATTAAAAGCAGATGTGCTGAAGCAGAAAGACATCTAAAAGTTGCAGGACAACAGCCTCTAAAACTAATTAATCTGGGGCAAAACTTAAAAAAGCTTATTCACACATCGGGCTGAGCTTGAGCTATTGTGTGATGTGGAATTAGCAAAACTGTCTCTAGATGTGCAAAACTGCAGGTGACAAATCCCAAAACTGCAACGAGTGACATTTCTAAACGTGTTTACTATGGACCATTGAATCCAACTTTTTATATTTGTTTGTAAATATATGTGGAAAAACATCTATCTAGTTCCTCCATGTAACAGTTATGCTCCCAATAAAACACACTGAGGTTTGTGGTTGTAATTTGATAAAACGTGTGAGATAATGGGAATACTTTGAAAGGTACATTAGTTCAGATGTTGAGTAGCTTTTATACAGCGTATCAGCTGACATTTGTCACTCACTAAAAGAAGAGGACATGCTGTCATGAAATATGCATTTATCCATGTAAACAAACACCAAAAGGTGGATGCAAGCAACCCTGTGAAAGGGGGACTTCAGTGGCTTTGTCACTATGTGATGCATCTGTCTAAGGGTGTGTGGGCATGTTCTTTGTGAAGCTTCTGCTGTGAGGAAGGTTGTTCCTTGATTAAAAACATGTCAAAACACACTGTCACCCACATGCAAGGAAACCTCAGGGAAATAAAAGAACATGTGAATTACAGGCTGTTCCACCCTGGGGACCAGAACGGCGCAGGAGAAAGTGTGAGGGGGGGCGAGAAGGGCTCTCATGATTTAGCTTTTTAGAGGAAAATTTCACTTACAAATGGCTACATTACTCTTTATGAAAGGGTTCTCTGCTTAACACATTTCTCCAAAGAGACAAGTGGATCTTTATGTTGGAACTCATCACGTTGTTGAGGGAAACTAAATATAAGTATACAAGAAAAAACAAGAGAGGAAGAAAAAAAAAAAAACATGTTTATGCATGATTGATGTAGGACTGCATGGTTGAAGGAAAAGGGAAATTGTGGTTCAAAAAGCAACACATTTTTCCACCATTGCAAAGCCAACAAAAAAATAAAACTGAAGTCCACTTTGAGGTATGGAAACGATGTGTGCAAATCTGAGAACCACTGCATGAGTTAAGTTACAAACATTCAACATCCATAAAACTTGATGGTGTTTCTTTCTGTGCCAGTACTTGATTATTCAGCAAGAGTCAATAGAGACATGAGGATACAAAGACCAAAAGGAGTTAGAGGGGACAGTAAATTTAACAACATGTGGCAAGTTCAAGTTTATTTTGAGAATACTTGTTTAATAACTTACTTTCACATTTATGCTTTTGATTTAAATTCTTTGGAGAGAGAATATGTCTGATCTACCAATGTAATTGTCAAACACAATTAAGAGCATTTATACATTGTGTTTTTTATAATGGAAAAAAATTTTAGCCAAATCTGTCATTGTTTGTTATTGGATGTCTCTTAGAAAATAAATAAATTATTTCGTGTTTTTTTTTTCAAAAGGTGTCTTACTGCATGCTATGCAGTAAGACAACCTGCACAAGCATGTGCACTTTACCAATATTCCAACTTTTGAAGAATTTCCATCATTTGTTATTTAAAAATTAAAATGTAAAAATTTGTTTCATTTTTTAGGTGCCAATTTATATGATTCCATAAGTGATATTGGGTTATTTAACTAGACAATGTTAAAGTACCTACACACTGGAGCTAGTTGCCTCCTCACATTATATTCAGTTTAAGGATCCTTAAATATCTGCACATATGTGTGTTATGAAAAGACATAAATACATAAAACATCTGAAATAAAAGAAATTATGAAAAATTTTCTGTGTCCAAATAGTTGTACATCTCTCTGTTCACTCTTGACTATCTCTTTGAGAAGGGTGTGGCACCCTGGGGTTCCCAACGAAGCATTTACCTGCTCTTGTGTTTTCTTTGGCTGTCTGCAGACTGACTGACGAGCCCTAAATCACTGTTTGACTACTGCAAATCATTCAGCGTAATGCATGCCTTCACATCGGAGTAAATGGGAGCAATAAACCATAAGGAAATTGTGCATTCGAATTAAAGCACCCTTCACTGTGCAGCTAAGAATGTGTGTTCATCTGTGTCTATTGTGGGTGGTCTGAGCAAAGCTGACACATGCTGGGGTCATAATTTCCATATTTCTGGTATTTATGAGTTTAAATTTTGGTCATCTTTCCAACTTCATGTCCCCACCTTACGGAAATACTGGGTTTAAACTGGAGAGTCTAAACACATGAAAAAAACAAATGAAACACAGTAAAAGAAGCCTAGAAAATGAAATTATATATGTGTGTTTGAGAATGCCCTCACCATATGCGGTTCTTGCCCTGGTTGACACTGAGGACAGGCCTGGCAGCTGTTGCTGGTCTGGTTGAAGAACTCGTACTCTCCGCAGCTGGAGTACTCGGCACTAACAAACAGACGAGACACCTGGGGGGACGCAGAGACAGGCAGGTGGAGAGCAGGGTAAGTGAAGACAAATGTGGAAACTGCAAAACAGAGCTTGTGAAGACACAAATGAGACATTCCTATTAATGCGGTCACACTGACAGATTAATAACTGGCAAGAACTGCACCACCTAAGGCTGGACTTGGAGATGAGTAGATCTTCATTAGTGGCTCAGATAACCTGCTATAAGTGAATTTGTTTTTAATCTACATGAGATAATCCAAACTAGAAAGGCAGTAGTTATAAAGTGCTTGATTTCGTCATTTTGAATGTGCAAAACTATGTCAGTGCATAATGGGGAACGTCCATACCTGGCATTATTACCTACTGGACTTAAACTGAATCTGATTTTGTGAGGTGGTTTTAGATCCTGTTCATTATATATTGATGTGCACTAGTAAACAGAATAAACACAGTACCTTTTCATTATATAAGTAAAAAAAAAAAGATTAAATTATATGTTGTATCATATGTTTTGTTATACAAATATTTATTTGATCTCAAAAGGTTTGTTTTTTATGGTTCTCTTTAAACGTTACTGACACTCCTGCTATTTGCATATCCCATTTCTTTGCACATTTTTCCAATTCTTGTAAATAGCCCCTTGTTTTTTATTCACATAATTTTGTTCATACTGTTCAGTATCTTTTTTCTGATTTTTTTTTATTTTTTATTTTTACCTTTGTGTAAATATGCATGTTCCCACTTACTTTAACTTGCTGCTGTTACACCTACATTTTCCCACCGTGGGATAGTAAATGATATGTCTACTCTATTCCACAGATGTGTAAATATAACTTAATAGTGATGCATCAATTTAAAAATGCTTATACCTTCACCGTGTTATTTAAATCTATCACAACGAACAACACCTGTTACCTTCAGTCTACAAATGCATTAACCATCAGCATGTTCTTCATTTCACGTTTTTTTAGTTTAATAACCATTGAGAAAGTCAGAGAAGTGTGCAATATCACTGGTTCTGAGAGTCAGCGCACATATTGCATTATTTAACTTATTTTTAAAATATTTTTCAGGGTAATGTTCTCTAGACCATAGGGATGCATATCACATTTTAAAGAACACACAGTTTTCCAGTTTCTGGCTTTGTGCATTTAGGGTTCACCGATTCCTCCTTCTCCATATATTTGAAATTATTTATTTACCCAGGGGTGCCTATAATACCACAGCTCTCTGTACTTATCATGCAACACATTTGCTTTTTAAAACTTCAACGTTTAAAAGATAAGCATAACAAAGAAACATTTTTCATTAGATTCAACATGATTTACCAATTTAATTTAGATAGCCAATATCTGAAACACAAGATTAAATGGCATGTTTTGGATCTCAAATTATGAAGCTTATCTGTGCATAGAATGAAGATACAACACAAACCTTGTGCTAACTACTATTTTTGATTTTGTGTGATTTCATCATGAATAAAAATCTCTACTAGTGAATAGAGTTTTCTCTAAGATAAGTTGAACATTACATGGACTGGCATATGAGCAGAATTAAAAGCACAGGATGAATCATTTAATATCCAGTAGAACTGGAGCTTTAATAAAAAAAACTTAAATGGCATATAATTTAAGTAGCAAAGAAAATAAAAAACAATAAAATGATATTCTGATATGATATTTACTTTTGTAAAGATCAATTTAAATGTCTTCTTTGTGACTTCTATATGACAAGATTGTGCGATAGCATAATTTTTTTGTGTGAACACACTATGTGGGGTCCCGTCATGGAGAAATGGATGTTTTCTCACTGTTGTATGATGGGAATAATATAACAACAGGCAAAACGTCCCCAAAAACAATAATCGTTAACCTCCTTGTGAAGATTGGATGATAAAGGTTGGGTTTTGGGGCTAAGGTTGTGGTCACAATAGGTTTATGCAAGTTGTGGCTTTGGTTAGAGTTGGGGTACATTTTCGGAAAATTTAAGTTAATGAAATGTCCCCTGCAGTAATGGAAATGTGACTGAAAGTGTGTGTGTGCGTGTGCGTGTGTGTGAGACGTGTGGTATTGTGTCATTGTGGCTCAATGTAATAAGTAGCAGCTGGTATTTATAGCTTTTCCAGCATACTTTGTCCTTTTCCAAACAAACTAACTGACTTTTAACAATCATCTGCTGTCCAGAAAATGATAGAGGGAAAATAAATGAGTCCATGACTAAGACTCTCCGTCTTTTTCTCTGTTGTTTTAATAACATCTCCCTCTTTCTCGGCTGTTCCTCCCAACCATATCCTGTCAGTGAGCTGAAGACCTGTTTGAACAAGTGCTCATTTATGTATATGAGCACATTTCTCTCTGGCCAGATAACCTGATAATAATATAAACCAAATCCAGAACAGACTGACCCATTGTTTACATGCCTGGAGTGCAGTTGGTGTAAATACAGCTTCATGAGCAATAGAACAATAAAGTGAAAATTGGTGGCATCTGGTGGCGCTGCAGCAGATTGCAGCTGGATGAACGTACCTCATCTCCCCATAAGTCTTTGTCTATAAATTGTGATAAAAGTTGATAAATTCAACATGTAAAAAGAGATAGAAAATAGAAAGAATGTCAAAGTAAAAATGAAAGAACTAATTTAACTCAGAAAACTAATTTAACTCACTCAGAGAGCTGCTTTTTGTTGTGAATTAGTTCTAAGCCAGATTTGATCTCAACACAACCGAGGGTGCCAGCCACCACTTAATCTAGAGCCAAGGTTTAGGAAAGCTGTATCTCCTCTCACAATTTTTTTTCTAGTCAATTATAATCTCTCTCAGAACAAATATTATAATAACGACCAATTATAGCAAAAGGAAAAGCAGTAGTGGGGGCTAAAAAAAATTTGCCTTTTGGAATGAAGTGACTATAATCTCACTGCAGTGTCTTCTTTATATACAGTACACTTATGCTAAAACAACTGCTACAATAACAACCAATTGCTTAACACTATAATTTTTGTTGCACTAACTCACCCTAAAAATGTGTTTCATAATTTGTACTTTTTGCTGCAATAAAGTGTGTGGAATTTTATAATTTTCAAAGATAAAAATTTCTGTCTTCTTGTTATCTTTGCACATGTCATAAGTTCTGGAATATATTCATTTAGACAACAAAAATAAACTATATTTCTGTACATAAGTAACATATCCTGTGGTTCAGACTTTATAGGTTTTTGCTGCAAACAAGAGGATACTAGAAGAAGGAAGAAGAGTGTGTGAATCCAAGGGGCCTGTTGGGAGTCCTGCCAATGGATTTTAACATTGAAACAAGCAGAACATCAAAGAATTTAAAGATAGTTGCTATCTACAAAACTCAAGGATTAGCTAATCCTTGAGTTAGCATGCAAAATATCAAGAGTTATGCATGCTGTTGGAACAAAAATGCCACAAAGTCTGGACGATAAAGTGCTAACTGTGGAATCAACTTCAGGTATGATCAAACAAGCGTTTCTACCGCCCAAAGCCTGACAAGGCAAGAGGAGAATGTAAGATGGGAGTGAACATCAGAGCACAGGATACAAGAATAACAGTGGGAGGAGAAGGAAAGGTGATTACATGTACGTTCAAGTGCTGGGGGAGAAGGGGAAACAAACTTACCAATATTAACGACAGGAAGACAAACTTCTTCTGACCTCTGCTCTGTGACATTTTGTGTCTAATCCCTGAAAGACAAGAGAAATGCATGGAATGGCAGCAAATGCAATTTTTTTTCATAAACTTTTAATGAACTTTTTTTCTGCCTGCAGCTTTCTGCACTTCCTACTGCTATTATCAATCAGTGAAGTCATGAATTGAAACATCGCAGGATTCGCAGCCAACAGTAGCGTTGTCAGCGGGAATGTTGTGCATGTGTGTGGCCAAATGCACTGAACAGCTCACTAGAGTCATGTCACTGCCAATAAACAAGTAATAGCAGAAGAACAACCCATGGCATACTTCTGAGTCATAACGATGAACAAATATCACCTCTGGCCAATCTCTGGTATACTTCAGTATAAATGCAGGTCATATCATTAAGCAGGTAACTAATCAGGTATTTAGAAATACCTGATTAGTTATCAATATGTCATATGGTTGACCTTGGTTATGACAGTCTATTTTTAGATATGCATATTTTTGAAAAAAAAAAAAAAAAAAAAAAAAGATAACTTGCTTGAAAGCTATTTTTAATCAACATAACAATAAATTGTGACATAATAGTGACATAATCATTAGCATTGCCTTCCTGTGCAATTCTGCTTGAATTCTGCTTGTTTTCAGATCTTTCATCCCAGAAGGAGAAGTTGTAGACGATGGTGTTGATGATTTCTGCGCTGTTTTGGAGTTGTAGTCTCACTGGCACATAACATACGTCACGTGCAAACATTAGCAATTGGGTAAAATTATTAGAATGAGTCAATACACAGGTAGGTGATAATCAAAGAGAGAAAGACAGTAGTTGACTTCAAGATAAAACACAATTTTTTCGTGACAAAAAAACCCATTCAGATTTGCTTTCAAAAGTAACACTGACTCATTTTTTAATTACAATTTTTCTATTCCTCTCTGCCAGCATGTCCTGAACATCTAAAAGGCTGGCAGGGGCTCACAGTGTGGAACATACCAAGATCTGTCAAATGCAAACAAGACGATCATGTAAAGGTACATTAAATAGTAGCCAGACCAATGCCTTCCTAATCAATTCCACTTGATTCTCATCTCCCTTCAGTGCACTGTCTGGGATTTCTTCCAGTGAGCTGATTGCTCCAGATGAACTTCAACTGTTTTCCATGTAGTGCTACGTATGTTATGTATGCTATAGCCTGGTCATAACCTCTTAACAAAACCCATTTCAAAATAATCTCAACAACTGCTACATAAGGCACTGTACACATGTGCACCACTGAGAGCTCATTAAGTTCATTCAAGCATTAAGGAAATTACATTATTGGCGTATTGCAACTGTGCATAAATTGATATGGACCCCATACAAATGCTGCATCATCCTTTATTTTACTCTAGAAATTACAATTTAGAAATATGTGTAAATATCATTTTATTGTTATTAATCTGTTCGTATATCATTTAGAACTATGCTAAAATAGTTTAGGTATGCAAAAGAATAATGAACCATGTAGACTTATTTCTCATTGACTTGCAGAAAATAAAACAAAATATTTGCAACGTGTTGCCCCCTGCTGGTAATGGTGTACAGTGCAGTTTTAAACCTCAGTTGCGTTCACCTAATTTTCTCATATAATCTTTTTTTTTATATATATAAATCTCTGATCCAATTTTTAAAAAGCATATTAAAACAAATGACGATACTCAGCTGTGCAATTCTACTGGGGAAAATTAAACTACTATACTCTTTTTGTTCGAAAAGGTTCCAGTTAAATGTTTTTAGAAGTAAGCAGAAGTTTGAGGTATCCTTCAGATCTCTCACTAAATTCAAATCACATTGTTCCATGACAGCTTTTTAAGTGTCAAATTATCTAGCTAGGGTGTTATATTGATGGTATGTATGTTTGGGAAAGCTATCCAATCTCTTCCTAACCATCAAGAAAAAGTTATTCTTTTAGCCAAATTCAGAACATCTGGATTTACAAAGGCTGATACAATGGTATAAAACTGTCAATAGTTTTATGGATGTATCCTTATGTAAAATTATCTCACATCGACAGTGCAACTCTAAATCCATCCCAAGTTGGGGTGAACATGTGCATGTGCATGGGGTGCATGCATGTGTGTGTGTGCTGCAATTAAGCAAGATCAAACCACTAGAGTTGGAGAATTAGCCATCAGAGAAGATCTGAAGTTTCCGACATGGAAGAGTGAAATCCGAGGTCTGGAGCCAGACAGACAGATTTTGACCTCAGATTGGAAATAATTGCGGCTTTCTCCCTTTTGTGTCTCAAAAATACACACACAAACTCACGCACACGCATATTAACACATAGTCTAACTGTACATGCAAGCAGCATTCACTTCTGAGGGCAAAATAGGCTTAATTGTGCAAAACCTTGTGGTAAGACCACAACCGGTATGTACTGTGTGAGTGCGTGCCTGTGTATGTATTTTTGTGTCACTGCTGAAGAGATAAAAGACTTGATTATGTTTTGTTTTTTCTTAAATCAGGAAATGAAGAGCTGCCAAATGGCTATGGACCCCCTCAAGGCTACTCATTATGGGGTTAAAGTGATGAACACACAAACCCGTGCGCACACAAACACACACATACCACTTAACTGCGTTTGAAGACGATCTATGTCTTCTGACAGTCTGCTTACTTCTTTCAACCCTGTCTCTCTAACCTCAGCTCTCTCTGTTGGGGCAGGTTTGAGATGAAAGTCAGCCTGAGCCTTTTTAGTCTCCCAAGGGGTATTAATCTTCTAACGATTGTATAATCTCCAATAAATAACCTGTCTGTTTTTAGCTGTGCCCTAAACAGGTTTGTGTGTGTCATTTGAGCAAGCGTACTGCACAGTTCGCAGCATTGTTTATTTGAGGATTCTGTTTTTACTTTATAATTGCTAGTCTGAATCACATCGGAGACATCTTTGGAACCCCTGTCTCTTCATTAGCTGTGGTTTCGAATGTGTTTTTAATTTGCTTGGGTTTAATTACAGCAGAATAAATCCAGAATGAAATGGCGCATAGCAATGGAGTGACAATTTACTCTTTGAATCACAAAAAATACACAGGAAAAGTTTGTAGACCACAAAAATTTGATCAGCAAAAATAAATAAATAATGAAAAAGAAAATCCAATAAAAAAGGCCTAAAATCATCTTTGACTTAACGTGTTACAATCTAGGAATCTGCCATATGTTGGCATTTTAACTGGATGGACGTACGGACAGTAAACAAACAGCACAACACATCACAAATGAGTATAGAAATTTATTTTAATGCATAATTTATATGCAATACAGGCAAACTGTTCATCCCTAAATAAGTAAGAACATAAATAAGCAGCTTATATTTATATAGTGCAAGTTTATTCTATACATTTGGATAGTCCTATTTGATCCCAATTTGATCAAGTCATTATTTAATTCGTTTATATTTGAGCTTTTACTTAAACTCATCTCATGATCCCTGTCTCATAATTTGTGCAGATACTACCATTTTTAAATATTTACACAAGAATTCTAAATAGAAAGTATAGCATGACCCAATTTATTGTTTTAAACAAACTATAGAATAATCAATTGCTAAATTGATTAGCAGTTTTAATGCCTGGCATGATTTAATTATTATCACATCTTTTTTTTTTTTCCATTTTGCTTTTATTAGACTTTGAAAAGTATAAGAAGTTGATCTATCTATGGTAAATTCGCAGAGCCTTCGGTAGTCAGCCTCCAATCTACAAATGAACAGACATGCCACTCCTACTTTGCCAACTGTAACTTTCATTGTTAAATAAGCCCTTTCAGATCATCTTTGCAATCTGTGAGTTACACATGTGCTTTATTTCTTTTAAGCAACTGCAACTCAGAATGGGGAATTGAAGCCAATCCGCCAATAGTATTTCCCTGATTGTGTCACAAACCACTTTGAACTGGCTTACACTGTTTTACACTGGCTATATGTAGCTTAGAGAATAGATTTTAAAATACTTATGTTAGCTCATAAGTATTTTAAGTGTTGAAAGACTTGTTGTTGTATCAGGTCTTCTGGTTCTGGCCTGCTCCGCATCTCTAGAACCAGAACCAGAACTAAACAGAAGCTGTTGCATAGAAGCACTCAGCTTCTATGCAGCAAATATCTGGAGTTACAAAACTACCAGAAAACTACAAAACAGCTGAAACACAAAGTTCAGTTAAATCAAGACTGCAAACCCACCTGTTTAGACTTGTTTTTTAACCACACTAAATGGAACATTGACCAAAATATTTGATGTGTACTGATGTTTTTAATGACAAAACTTGATAAAAGATAATGTCTGTGATTGGCTTTAACAACTGTTGATTATATGATGTGTTTATGATGTATTTTTTTTATGTTTTCATGATGTAAAGCACTTTGAACTAATGTAATGCTGAAATGTGCTTTACAAAAAATTTGATTGATTGACAAGGGTTGATGTGGAATAGTGGAAAGATGAGCAACATGATTCTACGACACAAAAGACTGTTTCAGTAGCAGCAGGAGTATGAGAAGTACTTTAATCTGCAGAATATTATGCAGATAAAAACATGTTGAGGATGATGTGCAACAACGTCTTGTAATTAATTCCCTAAGTGCAACTGGACAGCCTTCATAAGGATCAGTAAACAGAGCTTTGCCCTGTGGGGAAATTCCTCCCACATGTCCTACCCTTACTGCCCAAGTGAATGCTGCAAGTAGCAAGCTACACCCATCTGGTTTAGTAATCTCGGCTGTATGCTCTGAAAGCACACAGGGATCATGATCTCTGCATAATGATCAGTATGTTGTGAAAAAAACAGGTTCATAATGCGGGGTTCCAAACCCTGAAAAGAGGCTTTACCTTCAACAAGGTCTCAGAAAATGTATGAATTTAAATAGGCAGTTCATGTAGATTTGTCTCTTGTTCACATTTTATATTGGTTCTTTTACATCATCTCTGCTTCTACCATGTAAATGTTGCAGCTAAAAGCAAGACTCATCATACCATGCAACATTTGTTCTAACCTGTTATTGTCCAATTGTGATGAGTCTTGTGAATTGGAGCCTTAGTTTCCCTGTTTATCCCTGTAAATATGAAATTTCTGAAATACTCACACCAGCAAATAACAACTAAATCCATGTTCAGAGTCACTTAAGTCCACTTTTCTCTCCCATTCTAATGCACATTGTCTGATTCTGTATGTATTAATAAGCCAAAGAACAGAGGTGTTCAATAAAGCGGATAGTGAGTGTACATGGCATTGATTTTGCACAGCATCAGGTTGGGAGTCAATCTCATTAAATACCAATATTAAAGATGTACAAATATAGAACTAATAATTTTAATTAAGAATCCATTGCTCACTAAAACCTTTCCAATCAAATATCAACAGGCATCTTCTTGCAGATGTCTTTTTAAGTTAAATACACGTTTTTTACACTGCTTACTCAGTATCTGACTAAACAATACAAAGCTAAATATCTTTTTAATGTCTTTGCCAGTCGATTTTTCTTGACACGAGCTTCATTGGTTCCACACTAATGTTTGAATATAGCAAATAATTTAAGAGGTCTGCTTGTTCAGACTAGCACTGTAACTTTTCCATGTTTAAGTTTCATTCTCCCAGGCTCTCAGTTGTAATTCACTTCATCAGTTCTTGTGGGAAAAAAATTCTCTACATCTCACTACCTACCATTAACAATTGTTTCAGATAAAATGTGTGGGAAATGGCTTTTCCCCATCATTGCTTAATTGTATAAAGGGTTTTTATTACAGAGCCACACAATGATGACTTGAATAGGTATTAGGCCAATTAGTGGCCAGAGAAGCCATCCAAGAAACAATACAGCAAAGATGATAAAAAAAAATGTGGTTAGACGATGTTTTGTGATCGCATATGAAGCACTTAATTTCTAATGACAATTCTTTTAGCAGAATACAGACTCACAGCTTTTTAATCATTTTGGATTAAAAAGAAATGTCTGTTTCTTATCAACAATGTTTTCTAGCTTTTCTTCTTGGTTTTTTCCTTCCCATTGTTCTCCATTCTTGCTATCACACATGACAATTAAACTCGACCTTTAAAATAACAGAACTTGCAACATGCAGCAACTGAAAATACACGACAGGTCTAAATTAACATGCCGCAGACCTAAGCTGAGAAAGGCTGTAAATACAAGAACATTTTTCTACATAATTGAGATTTTACAATGCCCATCTAGATCAGTCACTGAATTCAGCTTACCCAACAACAATGATGCTCTCAATTTTACCACTGGTTTTTCTACCTTACCAGATCAACATGAGTCTACCCTGTCATAAACACAACCTTACACATATGCAAACATAATCTATTCCAGCCGTACACGGGTCCTGAAGTTAATCAGTGCACTGGTAAGGAGCTCAAGCCCTAAAAGGGCAATTACTTTATCCTTTTACAGACTAGGACTCAAGCTGCCAAATCTGCACAAGATCTCAAACAGATGTTACGCTGTTTGACAACGCTTAAGCCCTGCCTGTTTTCTGTGCATGCACAACACTACAAAAAGCAATAAGTCTGAGCTAGTGACAAAAGATGAAATGTCACCATCATCTCTCAACACATCTAAGAAAACATTTTCATAGTATTCATGATTGTGTATGTTTATTTAACTAAATCCCACTCCATTCTAGTTAACATTCTAGTTACATGGTGTTGTAAGAGCGAACAGTATAAACTGTAGTTGTGAAATATTACGCGGGTTAATTATCTGAATTTTCACCGGCAATAAAACTTCAATGAAGTGGGTTTGGAGCTAAAAAGGAAAGAAGCCACAAACTTTAAGGATTTCCCCTCCATCAAGTTCTTATAGTCTGTCATCTAAACCTGGTTCTGGGAAACAACACATCAGGAAAGGTAGAAAAAAACTATTTATCTCTTTAATTGCAGACCTTGCTTTCTGTGTGATGCATGAAAAAAGGGAGTCTTCTATACATGTCTTGAAAGAGACTTAACAACCAGCTTACCAAAATAATATTTTAATATCATATCACTATAGACCAGTTCTCAAGCTTGATTTAAGATGCTTTAAGATAGTTGTGTTTCCTTAGCGTAATTTATTACATGGGCTGCATAATAGCACAGTTAATAGCTTGCAGTTGCCCCCATGCATGTGTGAGTTCTTTCGGGGTTCTCCAGCTTCTTTCCATGTTATACTATGGGTTCAATCGAGTAAATTTAGGTATGAGAGTTGCCATTTGGCCCTTGTGTGTCTTTGATGCTTTGTAAGGGACTGGCAAGGGGCAACCAGCTGAGAGTGTACCCCACTTCTCGCCCGATGATCGTGGGAGATCTCTTTTTAGCAAGTATAACTTCCAGGTTAGAAGTTATCAAAATATCAACAAAAAAAAGTGTGAATTTAAGTCAGGAAAGTTGCAATCTCACCATCCCTGACTTCAAATTCTAATGTGATTGCCTTCTTCAAGTAGCTGTGGTAATAAAAGTATATATGCACTTGTGACATAATGCAGTATCACTTGAAAGAAAAAATCTAGAGAAATATATTCCTTACTTGTATTGGAACTGAAACACAGCTATGCTTGGACTTCAGAGCTAACTTCAGCACAGCAAATGTTCTTTAGAGTACAGGCTCTCTTGACTTCTTCTTTGAGAAGTTTCTAATGGAGCAGCAATTAACTGTTGGTGTCTAATAGACCTACATTGCAGGGAAATTTTGTTTGTATTTAAAATTCTTAATAAAATATTTCTGCTGCCCAAGTACCACCAATGGTATTTTAAAGGTTTAATAGACAAAAGTTTCACTACTCTATCAAGTTTAATACCGTGTTATTACCTCCATAATGGTAATAATCATCTCCCCATCCTCCTAATTATTAATAATGTTCTAAACATTATCCACATTATGATTGAGTGTAAGAATATAGCCAGTCCAATCTCATTCCAACTGCCCTTGCTGTCTTTTGATGTGTAAAGGAGGAATGTGCTGCAGGCTCTCTGTCTCTCTACTATGATTTGGAGTCAGTTGGATTGTAAATTAAGGGTTGGTGGGGTGGCAGGCCTGTCAGTCAAATCACACCAACCGCTTTCACCTTCAGTTGAGTCAAACTACGAGCAAATCTCAAAACCTCCTCAAATAGACTTTACTGATTGGGAGAAAACATCTAAGGAGGGACGGGGCTGTGTATGTTTCAGAAAAGCCATCCTCTGTTTTTAAAAGACCCACAGGAAGTCAAAGCTCACTGAACAAAGTAGCCGCCATGGTTCACTTACAAGGAGCTTAATGAGCTGGAAATAAATGTATCTGATTTGCTGCATGATGTTTAATGTGAAAATAAACCCACAATTAAAGGTGACTTCCATTGCTGGAGACAGAGCCAAACCTCAGACAACAGCTGGCCCTCGTCTCTTTGCCAAATATCAATTTACTCCCCATACCACCCAGATGCATCACAAAGCTTTATAAGACAGAGCTCAACTCTTCAAGGAATTAAATGATGCATTGATTAATCTTGAATTTGCCCAAACAAATCATTCTGGAACTTTGGCTCTCAAGCTTTTTTTAAAAAAAGTACCACTTCAGGAAATACTAAGACTTCTTATTTCCACCAGACTGTTGCACATTTTGAAAAAAAAGAAGAAAAAAAAAACAGCACAACTGGAACTGTTTTTTGCTTAGTACAATTTCAAAGTTTTAATTTGCAATTGAACAGAAAGATTCCCTGAAGTCGCAATTAAAAACAGATGAAGTCAAAGGTTTTCCCTTAGTCCTGACCTGAAGATATAATATGGCTGAAACCTGTTTAAAGCTTAGGAGTAGCTGACATGTCAGACCCCTAGTCCCAGCATAAGTATATAATGACAAGTTCAAAACAGAAAGGCTAAGCAAAAATATTTTCAGCACTGTTTTTATATCTTGTTAAGCTAAATATCTTGAAGCATTTCAAAACACGGCCGACTGGAAATCTACACAAAATTCTGGACAAAGCAGCTCTACGTAAAAATCAGTAATGCATGCTTATACGTCTTAAACGTCTACTCTATAGTATAGTAGGTGTTTTCTCCATTGCACCTACCTCATCTTTTCATAGTTTTTGCACTTTATTAGCTCTTTTTCTAAAAATTATTATTTTTTTCTTATGAGAGAAAAACACCACACATAATAATTTCCATGCCCTAAATGAAACAAATGTTTTTGCATGAGACTGTGTGTGATGTTTTTTCTTCTCTTTTTATCTTTTAATTGCTTTAATTACAGACTTACTGTCAGCTTTTCACTCAGTGCTCAGGAAAAAAACAAACCCTTAAGGAGCATGAAAAGAAAAAGCTAGTGCCTACGCAGACTGCCTCTCATTCTGTCTCATATCGCACACCTATGGCAGTTCCAGTCAGTCAGCAGGCTCTTTGATTCTCTGCCTGCTGGTGATCAGTCTTTCATCGTCTCCTCTCCTTGATCCCTTGTTTCTCTCTTTAGCTCAGCTGGGGCAGAACGTCTCTCTCCTTGTCTCCTCGTCTGTCTCTGTTTGTTTTGCACTAACTGTAGGTGGGAAGCCTAAACTGTAACCTGGAATTCATCTGGATTTATGATTCCTTTTCTCTAGCTCACGCCTACAGTACAGCAACTGGAGAAATAATGCAGATCTTTCAGCCAAAGCAATTACGTTGCGGCTCATACATCCTTCATGATGTTTCCTTAATCAAGAGTAACTTTTTAATAGTTGTACACAAAATTAACCAGTTTGAAATTTGCATTGTTTGCTTCTGCTTGTTTGCACTGGACATATTCATCATAATACACCACAGGTGTGCAGTTTCACACCTCCTCTAACAGCCCTGAAGGTTTTCCAATTGCTTGTCATTGGAGGGTATAATTTAAGTCCCGTAAGCGGTCATGATGGATGGATGTACATGCAAAGGAAGGAGAATCTTCAAAGCTAAACTCTAAGTCAATCCATTAAAAAGCAAAGACTTTAAAGAGTTTAAGTAGAAAACCATTAAAAGCATCAACTGTATTGTTTAACCTGCCACCAGGAGCTTAACTGCAGAGATCTGAAACTCATTATTCTGAGACCAGATTGTACATCTGTGCATATCCCTCATCTGGGAGCAACAGTAACTGTATCCCTTGATTGTTTCCAAACCCACTAACTGTCTCACCGCATGATCGATTTAACCTTGTCTTAAGCTCTGAAGTTACTTATCTCTCCATTATTAAAAACCTCTATCAATTTTCATTTTTTTGTGCAGTGACTGTAAAACAGGGATTTACTGGTATTTGTAACCAAAGACATATTTATTACAGAGTCAGTGTTTTGGATGTCTTTAGAAACTTGTACTAGTGAGGTAGCCATATTAGTCCTGTTACCATTATGGAAAACATCAGTAAAATACTCACTCTGATATTCTCAAAAAGGCATCAAAAATGTCCAAATCAAGCATGTCCTGTAATAGGCAGAGGTATTGTTCAACAGATTTTCTTACAGTAAATATAGTCTACATGTTGTATTTCAAATTAAAGCACTGTAAATTCCATGCAGAATGGGTATTACACCAACAGGTGGAGATAAAGTTGTCATTAAAATTCAACTGAAGAAAATCCTGTGAGTGATTAAAGCAATGCTGGACTAGATAATCTCCCAAAACTCCTGCTTTATTAGACCGTGTTTACGCTTTCTCGTCAGTCATTAACTTCTTTAGCTCACATTTCATGTTAGAAACAGAGTAAGAATAGATGGACAAATCTGGAGTAATTCATTAGAAACTGATTCACTGTTGTTGAGATTTGCAGCACAAATGCACGCATAAACACTGCACACATGCAAAAGTGGCCAATGTGGAACCAGGTTTTATAATCACAATCCAGCTGTTCTTTTCTTAAACAGAGGGGAAAACAACTCATAAAATATTAGTTTCACAAAAAATGTGCGTTAGTGTAGATAAAGCCACAGAAGTAATGCATTGAGTTTTCTTGTATTTGTGGAAGTTGTCTGCTTGGACAATTGTCATTGTCCAAGCAATTTGACAGAACTTCATGAGCATGAGTTGACATCTATTGGCCAATGACCTAAACTCCAATTAAATAAAAGGATAAAATCCAGCTGAAATCCAGCTCTTTAGTGGGCAGCCTGAATGAACAGCCTTTGTGTCTCCATTGCAAATACAAATTTCTTTTCAATATATTTTGTATTTCCTCTACATATATTTATGAACACCTTACTTATTCTGAAAACACCTCAATGAGTCTTCTCTCTTCAGCAACAACTTCTACTGTCACTGTAACTTGGCAGTGCTTACATTTAGTGTTTTTGCTGATCAGAAAAATTCCAACCTGTCAGGGGTGGTCAAGCTGAAAACCAGAAAATTCTGGTCCAATTTTTTTTTTTTTTGGTAAATCTATAAATATACTCCGAATGACACCCACTGCTAGTTATGCTTTAAGTGTGACACATTTGATTATGGAACATAAAAAGCAACAAATCCTGGCCTACAGCATCAATGTTCTGCACATTTCATGAGTGACATGATAAGTAAATCTTCTCAGAAAGCCATGAATTGGCTTACCTACAGAGAAAATCTAAAATGAAAATATCACAGCACTATGACCTCCATCCTGCTTTACATTTATAGAGAAAGAGTTATCCACCATATGTTAATGTAGGCTTCTGCTGACAGTTGCAGGTCCTCTGTATTATCTGCATAAAAGTTAGCAAACACTGGGATATTTTTAAGCTAAAGCACAGTGACTACTACCGGCATTGCAGTTTAGGAAGCTTTACTGTATAACGCTTTGCTGGAATCACGAAACATAAATCAGAAATTAATGAAATGCAGCTATCCCCCATGTTTTCATGAGACTTCCTGGAAGCCCCTGAGGGAGCTCAATGAAGAATCACTGCTCTATCTGGAGCTGTTACCAACTGGAGACTGGGAATAATGAGAGTTTAGACCCAGCCAAGGAAACAAAACACATCTATGTGGGTTTTTGACAGCTTTAGCTAAACATGCATTAATATTGTAGTATATTCAAACAATGAAAAAAATGAAAGGGTTGCTTTATTCCAGTCACAAAAGAAAAGCACTTACAAATCAAGTGGTGATATGTGAGAAACTTAGTTTGAAATAAATAAGTGCTTAATTCAAACCTTTGTTGCTAACTAAGTAGTTTTCATCACTCATTCAAAAAACTAGCAGACCACAAATTGTATAACATTAAATAACACAGTGTCAAGGTAAAACAAAAATAATAGCCAATCAATTAAGTTTCACACAGCAGCCCAAATCAGATTTCTGACTATGTTAAATTATACCTGCAACTTCCAAGCAGATTTTCAGATATTCAGCAGTCAGAAAATGGCGGACTTCTCCTTTCTTTTTAAATATACAAATAGCAAACACCTAAAGGAGCTGCGTAAGAAAAATCTATGTTTTAACCACCCACTCTGATCCTATAGGTTATTGTGAGAGACTCAGATTCAGAATCCCAAAGTTTTATGTTCAACAAACCAATCCCTCCACTCCACAGGTGAGACTCGTCAGAACTTGCAATCGAATACAAATTAACAGCAACAACACATTATTATCTGATTGCTAACAACTTAAGCTTAAAGACTGCAGAGGAGAGTGGGTTAAGTGCAGCCAGATGAGAAGTTAGGACAAAGACTGAACTGACTTCCACACTGATGACTGTTCAGGCTCCAATAAATAAGGCTATTTGGTTTTAAAATCAACTGTCTTTAGTTTTAATTACTTTTGATTAGAAATGGCTTGCGTTGATTTTCATCTGATATTCTAAGCACACACTAAAATTTTCACAAACTGAAAGTAATTTCTTTTCAGAAAATGTGCTTGTGTATTTTCTCCTATATTTGATAACATGTCTTTTATTAATGCCTATTTGTTAATTTATCCTCTATAATTTCCTAATGAAACTCCAGAATGCAAGTAGTACCTTGCAAAACTATTCATATTAACTAAAATTTGATTGTCACTTTGCAAACATAAACTTCAGAATATCTTAATGGGGGTTATGTTATAAATAATGTACATTATTCTATAAAGGAAGGAAAATTATATTTGCTTTTCAGTTTATTTATTTTTTTCTAAAAATAAAACCTGAAAATATTGTGTTGTGCATTTGTGCGCAGTACCTTTACTGTGATACCCCAAAATAAAATCCGACCAATAATTTTCAGAAGTCACTTAAACAGTAAATAGGGTCAACCTGGCACTTTAATTGAAGATGTTCTATGAAGTTATCAGAGATTTGTTAGAGTACATTAGTGAACAATCTCCATCATGAAGACCAAGAAACAAAGCAGACTGGTCAGGAATAAAGTTGTGGAGGAGCAGGGTCGGTTTATAAAACTCTATCGCAAGCATCATAAAAAAGCATAATCAAAAACCACTGTTCATCCAAAAATGGGATGAGTGTTATAAAACTGAAAAGCAAGAAAGACTTCATTCATGTACAAGGAAAGCATTTACCAATAAAAAAAGCCAAGAGACCCATGATGACTCTCTAGGAAGTAGAGATTCATAACTCAGTTGGGAAACTCTATGGACAGTGTGAATTTTGTCCATAATCTCCATCAATCTGGCCTTCATGGAAGAGCGACAAGAAAAGAAAAAAACATCCCGTTTGCCACTAGCTAAATTGTAAGGATGCAGAAGAATGTTCTCAGAAAAATAAAATAAAAATAAGTTCAGAGAAGAACTAACTCTGCAAAACACCTGAACACATCCAAGCAATGAAATATGATGGTGGCAGTATTATGCTATTGAGATGCTTTTTGTTAGCAGGAACAGAGATTATGAGGAAAAGGTGAGAGCTAAATACAGGACATCGTCAGCAATGCCACTATGTTGGCATTCCCTACTTCAGAAGGGAAGCAATGGCAACTCCACTGCCGCCCTCATTTGTTTATAGCAGGAGGGAAGGCCTGAAAATTGAGATTGTAGCGTGACAAAATGTGAATCAGTTCATAGAGCATATTTTTATAAGCCGCCACAACTAATCCTGAACATTAACGTAACCTGTCAGGATTATGTAGGGATCCACAAAATGATCTTCAAGTAGTTGACCCCATTTGGGCACAAGCTCCAATCAAATAGCATGCGAGGCAATACATTTCTCAACTGAACTAAAACAACTTTACCTCCATAAGTAAACGTTGTATGATGTGTTAAGCGGAAACTTCCTCTGAGATGTGTCAAGCATTACAAAAATATTTAACCCCAGCAGACTCCCAGAGCTCCATTTTTTTTTTCCATGGGGTAAATGAACACACTGACTTGGATTAAAATCAGCTGTGATCCAACATAAATCTCAGCATTCACTTTCACAAGAAAAAACACTCCAAAATAAATAGAGCTATTGTGTGAATTCCAACACTGAGCAGCGTTTTGTGATGGAGTGGCGAGTAAACACATTATCAGTTCACTTCTGTCTGGTATTGGATGATCATGACTACAGGCTCCCGCTTTGTTAGCTGTCCTCCCTTCATCCTTTTAATCCCCAGAAACCATATTACCATCTTTTGAAGATGAGTTACGCTCCCTCCTGTTTTTTCTGGGGTTTTTTTTTTCCCTTTCCCCTGTCTTCTTTTGACTTTCTACTCATGAACTTGAAAGATCATTGTGGCAGCAGTGACGGTCTGCACTGGGGGGGCTCCAGGGGGAGTCAGTGAGGCAGTCTGGATAGAGACGGATTGATTTCCTCCTCCAGGAGCTCCAGTTCAAAGCCAAGCAAGCGAACAGACTTCAGAAGTGCAGCAGGACCTGACATGTCCCCCAGCCGGCTTGAGCTGCCTGTCTGCGGGCAGGACTTCCCCCGGGGGGCCCGGGGCCCGGGACAGTCAGGCGGCACCAAGAAAACAATTATGTAGACAGAGCAGAAAGCTGTGCAACCGGCTCAAATGCATAATCTTAAAAAAGTTTTAAAAAAGAAACTAATAAAACAGTTACAACCTCACGTATACCAAAAAAAGAGCTCGTTAAAATCACTTTCTAACAAACCAAAAAACAAAGATAACATCTAGCTCTATATTTTAGGATCTTAAATCACAACCTTGTCACAAAGTCAATGAGGCCTATAAACTATACAACTAGTGATATGAAAATTATTCTACCTCCTTGGGCTAAAACTTTTGTACCAACATGCATCCTCCACATACTTCAGAAGTGTTTAGGATGCTTGCTTCACACTTTTTAAAAGATTCACTGTGGATAATATTGTGCAAAGAAAAACACTGGAAATTCATTTCTGTACTGACTTCACAACAAAGGTTCTTCATATTTTACTTCACATTTACAAACAGACAGAACCAGACCTTTAAGTAATTGAATAAATTGTCATTTTGAGGTTGTTGCTGTTTTATCAGTATTGATCAGTATTATGAACGACTCCTATTAGTTTGCTCTAATATATTTGTTTTCTATGAGGTAATTTTACACTAAAGCACGTGTTTATCATAAAAAGCGTTGCTCAGGAATTTCCCCGAAGTCTTGCAGCAATCTGTCCGTGAATTCCTCAGAGTGGAGTTCTTACCTGGAGCTGCGTGGCTTTCGGGGCACCGGCGTGGTTTCTCCTGTTGCTCTGCGCTATCAGCGGACCTGATGATCGGTGTTTAATCTCCTGCGTGGCGTCGGGTGAGCATCGCCGACCGACTGGTTGTGTTCATAGGAGTTAAACTCCGTGCAGCGATAATGCAGCGTCTCAGCCTCCACTTTGGCGCATGTCGGCGTATCTTCAAGCTCCTCCTTGGTGAGCAAAAAAGGAAGAAAAAAAAAAAAAACAGAGTTTGTGATTTGTTTTCTCCGCCCTGAAAGAGAAACCGATTAACGTGTGCCAGGTAGACTGTCAATTAACATGGTGCGGGTTACGATTCGACTCTGCCATCTAGTGTTCGTATGACTGAACTGACTTTTCTTTTAAATTGGAAGGAATTAAATTCAGGGAAATGCATTTTGT
Organism: Girardinus metallicus; assembly: GCA_903067095.1. Taxonomy (NCBI): domain Eukaryota; kingdom Metazoa; phylum Chordata; class Actinopteri; order Cyprinodontiformes; family Poeciliidae; genus Girardinus; species Girardinus metallicus. The sequence continues at coordinate 43,060 of CAEGAE010069484.1, read as the reverse complement.
ATTGGATACAACAATCTATGAACAGCCAACTTCTTTAGCAATGGTCTCTTGTGATTTACAGTCATTGTGGAGGGTCTCAGTGACTCTGCTGTAAATCTATAGAGTCACGCAGTCTTCTCCATGATGGTTTATGCCAGAATATTTCTGTTTTAAAAATCCCTTCTGTTGGGTTTATGTAATATTCTTTTCCAGTTTTCTTAGCTGTAAGCCATAATCATCAAGATAACCAGAAATAAACACTTGCAATGTGTCACTATGTTGTCATACATCTAAAATGTTATTTAAATATTGAAATAAATGTACTTATTTAACTAGCTTATATGAATTAATAAAATAAAACAATTTAAAGACACAGGCGAGCAGACCATATTTATTCAGTTCTGTGATTCTATGTCCATTCTTAAAGATGTAATAAAAATAGATTTTGTTATATACAGTACACAGCTACCAACCTCATGGACAAATTATGTCTTTTAAAACATGGTATTGATTCATCATTACATACAGTATTTCGCAGGCACAAATTTCAGTAGACCTGTTTTCTTCTAGGAAGACAAGGAGAAGCTTCATCCTAACAGTTAGTTTCGTTTGCTGTAATTTCATAACAACTATGGTTGAGTTCAGTCTCAGCTGCTTCATTTTACTCCAACAGTAATACTGCATCCTGAGGTTATTACTGTTTATACACAGCAAATCATGACAGGAGCCAAACAACACCCCAGCTGTGTGTCGCAAGATAAACAATAATCACAACATTTCTCATGCATTATCACCATTTAAGTGCTTTACTTGAATCACCTTCCCATCCACTTAAAGACTCACCTTCAGATGATGAATGTCTTTGAAACAGAAGGCATCAATTAGTTTGAGTGAGTCTTTGATGCTGCCGACCCAGTGCCTGGTGTTTGAATTGGACTAAAGCTTGGACTTTACTCTTCCTCCTCCTCCTCATCCTTCACACCACTTCCTCTTTTCTCATCCACAGGAAGAATTAGATAAAAGGAGGGCTTTGAAAGCACTGGGAGTCCTGTAATTACTTACTCTTTCTCTTTGTGCGTGTCAGTTACCTTCTTTCCTTTTGCGCTGACTTTTTTGTTTCTTATTTTTTTCTCTTCTCAAACGATTCTTTATGTTTTTACTGACAATATCTCACTCTCAGTTTCAATCTTTTCTCCTCCAGCTTTTCTCCATCTTTCTCTTTTCCCCCTCCTGTTGAGCCCTATTGAAGTCAATACCAAGCTTCCTTACTAAAAACGATGAGAGAAGCCAAGACAAGATGAAAAGAGAGGATGAGCAGAGGATGACACGAGAGATGAGTTCCTCTTAGAAATAGGGTGTCTGAAAGCTGGATAAAAACACACATTAACATGTAAACTTTAATAACAATGATTGACGGTATCGCAACACCAGTATTAGGCTTCGTAGAAGAATGTGAAGGAAGGAGATTGTATGGCGACCAAGTGATACAATTCATAAACAACAATGAAAGAGATACAATTAAAGACTTGTACCAGTTTTGATCTTGTTTACAATTGGGCCACACTGATCCTTCACCATCCTCCAACACCCTGCCTTCTGCATTCCTCCAGCTCCACCTTTTTAACACCGACTACTAGAGACACTATTGTACGCTGCCTTATGAAAGCATGCGTGGCTTTTGAGATATTTTTAAATTTCGTAATGTTACGACCACATACACTAACAGATTTTATGTCGATTTATGTGACAGGTCAATAAAAACTGCAACAAACAGTTGTGTAATGGAAGGAAAAAGGCTTAAAGTTTTAAAAGGATTACACAAAAATTCTGAAAAGGTGTGGCATGGATTTGTATTCAGCCCTTTGAACCGAGGCTTTTCAACTTCTGTTTCAATTACCGCTTCAAGCCCTCTTGGTATGTTGCTTTGCTTTACATCTGGTTTGCCCATTTTCCTTTGCAATATAGGCTTGATACACGTATTTTCAAGTGAAATTAGGTTTAAATTTTGACTGGGTCATTCCAACGCATAGATATACTTTCACACTATTTTTGAATTTAACAGATAATCAAAGCTTGGGGTATTGTTTTAAAACTTAATAATGTTTTCCTTGAACTTCATAATTATGTTTGTTCCCGAAGGTTCTCTTACAAACATGTAAAGAATTATATTTGATAATTGGATGACTTCTTAAGGCAGTTGGGTAAAGTGATTTTTCGTTTTTTTATTTATCACAGTCATAGGGAAAAAATACAAATCTGCGTCAAACTTTCCTCGTTTTCTATGTAAATAATTTTGAAAACCCATGCTTCATGTTCTTGTCATGATCATTTTTGTTTGTGTTTTGATATTTTCCCCTTTGTTCAGATCTGTGTTGGTCTTTTCCTATTGGTTTGTAGATCCTTTTCAGACTTAGTTCAGCTCCCTTTGTGTTAATTAGTTTCTCTCCCCGAAATGCCCTGCTTTCCTTCTGCCACAACTCTTTGTCATTTTCCACCTTTGCCCAAGTATTTAGGCTCCTGGTTTTCAATTCATTGCTGCACTCATTCATTACTCTACTCATGGTTCATGCCATGTTCACCTTGTTCCAATTTTCTAAGTTGCTGAACTTTTTTTATTAGTAGTATTATTATTAAGGGAATCCGGGATAGTAAACTTTACAATAAAGTTTATAATATTTAATTTAGATGTAAAAATAATACAGTAATAACACTGTAGCCTGTTTTTCTAAATTTTAATAAAATATTGTCATACTTTGAATTTTAGTTATCCACCAGGATTTGTACAAAACATCAAAGTTTTTCAAAAGGAACATAGCAGCTGCCTTTGAATGGGTGCTGCAGGTCAACATTAACAAAAGTCTGTGGTAAATGTGGTCTATCTATTAATAAAACACATATATGTAAAATACAAATAAAAACAGTTTTATATTTGCCTGACACAACAAGATGTTTTTCTTGTTGTCTCAGAAAACATAATAAGAAGAGCATCCCTTCCACAGACTCTGTGACCTTGTTATTACCCTCTTTAAGACCAGGCCACACATAGACTGTCTCTGAGAACACACACACACACGCACACCCCTGCACACACACACCACGTACAGCCTCTAACTACCCTTCAAAGTGGAAGCAAAAAAGTGGTTGCCATGGAAACTGTCGTGTCACCTAACCTACTTTTGCATGAACGAAAGACATTGGCGAATGAAAGAGAGGAGGTGTGTGGTGTTGGCACCTGAAAACGGAAACCCTCCCATCCCTGCCCTTTGGTAGTTATCACACACACATGCACATTCTGGTAATTTGTTATGCATTTAATTTTTCCCAAACTCTTTGTAATGAGAATGATATGGGGTTATAAAACATTTGTATGCATAAAGGCTAAGAGAGACGGACATAAAAAGTGTACTTTTAGGAAAAGAGAACTTTTACCTCTTTTCTTTTTATACGCATACATTTCTACTATTATTTTCCCTTAGTATATTTCTTGGTGTTTGATATGTATTTTTTCTTGGTATCAACTTTTGAACAAAAGTTTCAGTACAACTAAAGCTGTGTTGCTATGCCTGAGAAAACTGACAAATAGCATTAGATATTCTTGTTAATTTTCTCTAACAAGTATTTCCCAAAGGATAACTGGCATTTGGCGAATAATGAGCAGTTGTACAAACAATGATACCATTTCAGTCCATTAAGCAACACAATTTGGAACAGAAGTTTTAAAACTCATGAGACTACAACTTTATTATTGCCAACAGTAGAGGACTATGTGCGGCACTCACTAATCACACTACAAGATGAAGGAAAACAAAATTAAACTGGAAACATTTTAGCACTTTCAGCAGCAAGAGTGATACTCATGGACTGTTTTGACTGGCAATGGCGAGTTTCAAGGAGTTTGCCTGGAAACTGGTGGGACGCTGGTATCGTTCCTGCTCTGCCTGCCTCTGCTGGGCAAGACACTTCACCGACCTTGCCTGCTGGAGTTGGTCAAAAGGGCAGATGCTGCGATATGCCAGCCTTGTTTCTGTCAGTCTGAATTTTATTTAGTTGTATCAGATTTTTTTGAGAAACCAGATTCCCTCCACTTCCTATTTATCCAGCGCTGTGTTGATTTATCATAATAAAATGTTTAAAAATTCTTTGTTACAGAACATTATGTTCAGTGCATGTTCTGTACCATTAAATCATAATCAGTGCATTAACAACAGATGTTGGTCCAAACTCAACATGTGTGCCAGTTAAACAGGATGCATCACTTTATGAACGCATTGCATCCTACGGGAATTTTTTGCTTACCTTTGCTGAAATGGACTAAAGGGAATTTTCACCCAGTAATATTTTTTGCTGTCCATCTCTCATCATAGCTGCACTGTAATTCTGAATCACTGGCTGTGGAGAATTGTACTAGGCAGATGAAACACGGTGAGTGCAAAGACATGAGTGGGAATGATAAAGAGAGCGAACAGAGGAGAGCGACGCACACCGTGAGTGTGGGCCTGCTGCCAGCGCTTGTGGGCCGCTGCAGCAGTGAGCGTTCGACAGCGAGCTCTGACAAAAGTAACTCACATGCTTTTAATGGTTGATTTGTTGTCATGTTGCTATGTTATGCAGCCAAAAATAAAACAAAATCCTCCCCCAAAAATAACTGGTTTCTGCAGATAAAATAGGAGAGGTGCTCTTTTTCCAGGTGAGATGGAAAAGTTCAAGGAGTATTTAAGTCCCCCTTACCACCAATGGCTCTACGACTGTAATACATTTGTAAGTCCAGTCCCTGTATGGCTGTTCTGTAATTATGCCTCAGCATTGCTGAGAACTTAAGTTATTTAAGTTCAGAACTGAAATAAAGGTAAAACAAGTATCTGAAAAGGTGTTGAGCATGTGTTAAGGCACCTCAATCACACTGAATTACAGACTAGTAAAGTACTTGAAAACCTTCTTTTCTTTAAGCCATTCAGAGATGGGTGTTCTGGTATGCTTGTGGCTCATCATTTTGCTGCATAATCCAAGTTTGGTCTAGTTATATGGCATTGTAACAATTTCCAGACTGATTGATACCAAAGACCTTGTTTGCCATTTCTTGTTGAGATCTTTCAGCATTTTAATCTACTTCAATTTGTCAGGTATGTTTTATTCAAGTGATTTTATTCTATGAGTCAGGCAATAATTAAGCCTAGGTGTGGTCAGCAATACTTAACCATAGGAATGTGCAAATAACAGGTAATTCATGGTTTAATAAAGGCTGAATTACTTTATATTTTCACACAGGGACAAGCTGGTTTGGATAGCTAATATTCCTTAAAAAAATTAAGTCATAATTTGGAAAGCTGTTTTTTTGTTGTTTGTATCTTTTTTCAATAAGTTTGAGGATTTAAAACATTTACGTGTGACAACAGAGACAAAGAAAAGAAATCTGTGAGGGTAAAAACACTTTTTCACCGTAATGTAATAGTAAAAAGTGTCATCATAGCATCAATCAACAAAATTTTAAAAACACTTGGCTTTAGTGTAGACAGTCGCCTCTTCTGTATACATAAGCTCCAGTGGGTAATCAACAGACAAGCTCCCTTCTCACTGTATGACTAAAGCAGTCCACCCTTGGATTTTCATCGTGGGTGGTAAATAGTGGGCCCACCCCTCAACCAGGAAGGCGTCTTTATAAATCTCTTTCTCTCTCTCACACACACACACACACCCCAACACCCCCATACACACGCATACACAGACAGACATTTGCCCTGATTAGTCCCTACCCCTCCTAAATATGGGAGCATTGCAAGTCTGAACAGGTGGACAAGCAAAGCAGGGATATAGTCATGACTGTAAGCCAACCAACACACACACTGTCTTCTTCCCAACACATTAAAGTGCATTACTTCAACTTAATATCACTCTCATCATCTGGAAACAATACATTCTTAACTTTAGTAGCAACACAATTATATTGTGAAATGTACCTTGCTTTATTGAGACTTATGAATTGGCAGTGATTTCTTTTTTGGTATGCCTAGTTTTTATGGTAAACGTCCCCTGAAGTCTTTAAGTGTCACCATTTAAATTGGGTTTGTCATGCTTGTCATCTTTCATTGTGTTTAATGAGAGAGTAACTTTTCTTTTTCTTTTTTGGATTATTGTGACTCAAAACGTGTACATGAATGCCTTAAGGTATGGCTTATGAAAAATAAATAAAAACACTGAAGAATAAAATGAGACAACAAGGGAGAAAACAATAGTTTCATTTAGTATATTTCACAACTATATTACCCTCCACAATAAATACCAACCATCATATTAAAGTGTTGAAAAGCCTTGAAATGTTTTATTTTTGTGCAGATTTTGGGACCTCAAACATGCCAATGTTTGGTGTAGCGCAGACATGTTTTACCTCTCTATTTATTATTTGCTTCTTAATCCTTTCTATAGATATGGGGAAGTTTAGGATAATTGTTATTTCCTATAACTATTTTCTGACTTATGAGGTTCAACATACATCCAGTTTTGTTGTGTAGTTTTTTGTCATCTTTCTTTTTTCAAGGCATAGCTAAAAGAAACTGCCCTCTGTAAGTGTCATCTCTCATAGCCCTGAAAAAAGTATGGTTAAGGTTAGCTCAGTAGGGTTACCTTAATAGGATTTGTAAGGGATGCTAACACATGTAACATTAGAACTGTGTTAAAAGAAAAAAGGTATTTTAAACTGACCTCTACACAGAAATTATACAACTTTAATAAGTGATTCATCTTTTTAACACTTTTAACAGATCTTTGTCAGGGATGCCAATGTTTTATTGACACTCGTGTTCAACGTTTTGCTCTGTTCACGCCATTTAATAATCCTTAAACAGGCTTGCAGTCCTTGAATGGAGATTAAGTTCTTGATCTGATCATGTTTTTTTCTATAGTTACAGTGTTTAATTTGAAATGGCAATTCAAATTAGGAGAATATTGCTATTATGAAAGAATAGAAATAGTGTGCATGGTTATTTTTCCAACAACCCCCTTTTCATATTTTGATTTTGACCACTGCAGAAATATTCACGATATTTCACAGTGTAATCTTGTAAGTCCATCTCAAAATTGCATAAAAGGGCCTTTAAAATCTGAAAGAATGACTGGAAAGGAAAAATTTGGGGGAGAAAAAAATGGTTAGGGACCATGAGGGATGCCCGCCAGGTGGCGCAACAAACCACTCTTTTCGTCGAAGTCGTCAGTTGGTTTTGGTTACTAAGGTAATCAATAGAATGTCATCTTCTATTGAAGCAAAAAGGAAGAGAGCTTAGACCGTGATTTAAACTAAATCCTTTTATGTTATTTATGTTAAGAAACATGGTGCATCTAACTCGGTGCAGTTAATGGAGACAAAACCAAACTGGGCAAAAACTGCACATTTTATTTACATTTTACTGCAAATATCTGAAGACTGCATGTGTCATGGTCAGATTGCGACTGTGAGCAGGTGGGACGTGTGTGACACAAGACTCATCTTTTTGGACAGTGTGTGAGCAAAAACATCAATTGGCGTTAATCACTGATGGGCTGTGGAGCTACCCGCTGCATGCATGCGAGTGATGGTTTTAGGGCTTTCTGCCTCGGGTGCATGAGCGCGCACGCCGCAATTGTTGATGGGCGCGCGGAAAATGATGATGAGAGCGTGACCTCACCGCTTTCTGCACAGCTGCTGGAGAGAAGAGGAGGAGGAGGCAGTGAGAAACAGAAACACGTTGAGGGAAACGGACGGAGATCCAGAACAGCGGAGAGCACTCGAAACACACCAAGAGCTGCGTATTGGCAAAAAAAAAAAAAAAAAGAAAGAAAAAAAAAGGGGGGGGGCTGGACAACATCGAGGTGCGTCCGTGGGCACCTTCCACACCACCAGGGTCCACCTCCCAGAATGTTCTGTTTTCCCCAGAAAAAGTCCCTGTGGCGCATCAACGCACACTGAAGCCCAGATGCTCACCCTCTCCGCCGACATGGACGACTCTTCGTCGCTACTGGATCTGCTGGAGTGCTCGGTGTGCCTGGAGCGCCTGGACACCACGGCCAAGGTGCTGCCTTGCCAGCACACCTTCTGCCGCCGTTGCCTGGAGAACATCGTCAGCTCCAGGAACGAGCTCCGCTGCCCGGAGTGCCGCATCCTGGTGGACTGTGGGGTGGACGACCTGCCGGCCAACATCCTTCTGGTTCGCCTCCTGGACGGTATCAAGCAGCGTCCGCAGCGAGGGAGCGCAGGAGGAGGAGGAGGAGGTGGCAGGCAGTCTCTAGCCGGAGGTTCGCTGCAGGGGTACGCAGCCGGGATATCCGCCTCCCCTCTGGGAACTGCAATTAGAGAGCTGCCCGTGGCCACCAGGAGCTCCCCTGTCAAGGTTGGTCACTTTCCGTTCATGCACGAAATCTGCTGGTTTGACGAAAGCAGGATATCTTGTACTTTTAATCCTTTGCACAACATTAAGCACGAAACCCGACTTCATGGACTTCATACTGTAGCAGCAGAATTCGGTTGAACAAACTTTTTGAACAGGCAAACCCGTCACTGTTATAAGCAGCAACTGCTGCAGAGTGTCTCTCAAGTGGGATGTTGAAAAATAGAAGTTCATGAGAGACTTCGACTTGAAAAACTATGACTGTTAGAATGATGGAAAACCCATATTCTTGCCTAATACATCATAGACCTCAACATTGTTCGTATGTTGCTACATTACAAAAACATTCATTATGTGCCATTGAGATTTGATGTAATGGATCATGTGCTTAGCTGTGAAGTGTAAGGAAAAGGATACATACTTTTTGACTTAAATGTGAAATATAGGTGAAAAACATGAGAGGGAAACTTGCGCTACACATCTCCCTGAACACATCAGTAAGGCATGATATTGGCAGCATCATGCAGAGGGGATGCTTTAAACAGAAACAGAGAAACTGATCACAGCCAGTAGGATGATGGGCGATACAGGGAAATACTGGAGGAAAATCCTTTAGGGGCTACAAAACACTAGAAACTGCTTAGAAAAAACTAACAAAGAAACAAAAAATATACATCCAGAAGTTCAATAGGAAGTTTCAGATGAGGACTGTCAAAATCCAGGCCTCGAGGGTCAGTGTCCTGCAGCGTTTAGATGTATCCCTGGTCCATCACATAACTGAATGAAACAGCATATAAGCATGTAAGCATGTAATAATTACCTCATTATTCAATTCATGTATGTTTAAGCAGGGACTCGTCTAAATGTAATTAAGTAAATATGTATTTATGTTGCAGCTTTTAAGGTATAGATCACAAAGAGCTGGCCAGAAGAAAACAAAAGATTAGTGGAAATCGCATTAAGATGATGGTTCATTCAAAGTCCAGATCTAAATCCATTTGGGAATTTACAGTCTGACAAGCTTTGAAGATTGCTGTTCACAGATACCTTACATCCAATCTTTTTGAGCTTAAGCTTTCTTACAAAGAATGATACAAAATGTAAGTTTTTGAAATGCTAAGCTGGTAAAGACATAACCCAAAATACCTGCAGCTGTAATTGCATAAATGTATTGACTTATGAAGGCTGACTGGAAATGACACATTTAAAATAATATTTATTAAAAAAAAAATAGAAAATATATTTTCTTCCACTTTGCATTATAACATTATTTTGCCTGGATGAAACTGGACTAACCTGAAAATGAGAATAAGGCTTTTCTGTAAGGACGGACTGAGAAGGTCAGTGTCAGTGTGAGGTTTTATTTCCCACACTCAGACAGAGTGGAGTGGGAGTCATGTTTACTTCCTGTGCAGTACTGCCAGCGCATTGTCTTGTGGCTGTAGCGTATTGGAAAATGTGGCATGTTGAAGAATGTGGCTGCAATGTGGCAATGAGACAGCACAATGTGATGCGAGCGGCACTGAGCTGCAAAAATGTTGATTGCCATTTCATCTTTAAGAACAACTCAGGTTCTTGTGACGAGGTAGAAATACTTCTGGTCATTGATTGTATTTGTCAGTGACAATAATGGCCTCAGCTAAAAGGAGCAGAAGATGATACATTTCCCACTCCAACAGTGGAAGCTTTGCAAATTGTAAGCAGTGATTAACTGATCAATTGGATTGTCCAATTTGTCCCATCATTGAAGATCACCAGGTCAAATCCAGAAAATTCAGATTTTTTTTAGTACCAAAAAGTCCCAGAAATTTCAGACTGTGAATGCTATAGTGTGTACTTTGGTTATTTTTTTTATTTCAATAGAAATAATCTCTTAAAAGCCAAAAGCTATGCAATATATATTTTGAAGCATATGTTAGGTTATTGTTGGATTACTGGCTGTGCCAAAGAACTTATATAACATGTTTTTGTTTTTTTTAATCTTTTTGTGTTGGAAAAAATGAGCCAGTGAAAACCTAAGTTGGCATGAAAATTTGATTTAAAGAAAACTGGAAGCCCAGAAAAAACTGATCTGTGCACATTTGGTTGTTTCTTGAACAACAACAAAAAAATAATCAGATAAATAGCATTCCAGAAAGCCCAAGGTTTTGTTGTGATCCAGTGAGAGGGAAATGAACTGTTTGCCAAGTAAAGGCATTGTCTTTAGCTTTCTTACCTCCGACTCCTGCTTTGTAGCAGTCTTATCAGGCATGCCAGTCATTGACTGAAGCAGTGTAGCGCTTTAGTGTGATGAGGTGCAGCAGGAAGAGTCATTCATTCATCACAGTGAACAAAAATCCAAACAGAATTTTAGTTTTGCTCATAAAATAAAAATTAAAACTGAAAAACAATATTTAGTAAGGTTTTAACTGTTGATGTGCACTTCTTTTGAGTCTCAAGCACATTGAATATACAGTTAAATGTTATTAAATAAATTACAGCAAATGTAATCATAAGTCAGCTCTTTTTATGTGATTTCTGGAACCTGTAATACAGGGTATCCTAGCTTAAAACCTTTATACCAGAGGCTCCTCATGATTGGTTATGTTTACTTAGCCAGTTAAAGTCACATGATGATCAACTTTGCAGATTTCTTCTAAATCTGTCACGGAACCTGTGAAGCAATTACTAAATTGCTTCACATGTTTATTTCCAACCTTACTTTCTTGTGTGATCAATTATCTGCTTCTGTGTCATTCCCTACTTGACAGCAGTAAAAATGTAAATAAAATAGTGTGTAACTGTTCCAATGTATTTGAGACTTTTGCTGTTGTAAGATGGTAGAAGTCCAGTTAGCTGGTAGCTTCAGCCACTGGTACTGTTGGATCTGGGTTTATATTAGGAAGATAATATGGGAGTTATTTACTGTATGTAAGATAATAGCTAATTATAACCTTTTAACATAACCCCACTTCAACAACTAAACTATCCTGATCATACATGTAAGTAACAAAATCTACTTAATGCAGATTGATGTCTTCGTTGGCCTGTTCTTACTTTAGGGCCTCTTTGGGAAGCACTCTGGTGTGGACTTAGATTTTATTGCCTCACTCACAAGTGTACACACATGCCTATAACCCAGTAACCCCTCTGCAAAGGCCTGCAGTCCCTTTTCCCAAGTCTCCTCCAGGCACTCTCAGGACCAAAGCGTCATGATAAAAGTGTAAATTATTCTCCCCTTAAGGGTGGAGTGTGTGTGCGCCCATGCATTCTGGTTTATAGATCCCTTTACACACAAAGAGCAGAGATCTTTTTATAGGCATTAACTCTGTTGCTGTGTGAAACACTCATCTAATATGGCTGCGTATGCAGACATAGTTCGTGAAGGAGTCAGACAGGTGAAAAACAGAGCACTCTGAATCAAGTATGAATGTTTATAGATGAGAATGGATGTGTTGCCATGGAAAGGGAAGCAGAGGAAAGGCATGCTGAGTCAGCAGCGTCAGCAGCAATTCCTCCAGCTGTGCTCTTTTACCCTCTACTGCAGATGCTCTGCTTTGACCAGTGAAAGTCTATCAAAGCACTTTGATAGACTTTAACTATCAAAGTTAAAGTCTAAACTAAAATGTATTTAAAATAAATTTTAGTTTGTAATAGATTCAGATAAGTATGATTTATTAAAAAAAACAAAAAAGAAAATAAAAAAATCTAATGAAAATATTATAAATTATTTACATTATTAAAATATAAATTTTACATGGTTGATTTAATCTAGTCCTTTTAATATCAGTTAGTATGTTCACTTATATATTAAAGTCAGTTGTGCTTTGCTAAGTCAAATTTGTAGTCTTACATGACCATTAAAATACCTGCAGTAGCTTTTTCAGTTGCTAATTTCCTTATTGACATTGCGTGTGAGCTTTTCTCTCATTTTAATGTGAATGGGTCAATGAACAGAGTTCTAACATATTGCATTTATGGTCTGCAGTCCAGATGATATATTTAACTTTTTATACAGTCAACTTTTTATACAAGCAACAGAGCAAGAAAAAAGAAAGAATTGCTGTGGCGCTAAGTAGAGTTGTCAGATACTTGTCCCCCTGAGAGGATGGAGTGTATGAAGTATATGAGTGAAAAAGGACCATAACACACCAACCTTACAAGTGTAAGGCAGGAGGCAAAACATTCAAAGTGCATCCAGTGTGAGTGGGATCCAGTGGTTTCATTCCACTTTCAAAGCTCCTGTGTGTAGCTGGACTCACAGAGCAATACTATGCAGAAAGCAATAACAGAAGCTGCTAATGCAGCTCAGAAAATCAACTTTGAGCTAAATGAGATAGATATCAGAGCAGATCTACTGGACAGTCAAGATTCCAACCAAGAGTTATACACTTCTGATTAACTCAAGTTTGGCTTTCATTCTAGGGTATCTTGCAGCAAAGATCAAAAGCTCAAGTGAGTGGCATTGCCTGGATAGTTATCTAAAAAAATATTTACTGTTGCCCTACAAATGCATTCATGCATATATTCCCATTTTGTCAGGTTACAAACACAAACCTGAATGTGTTTTATTGAGAGTGTATTAACTACCAACACACAGTGCTGAAATGTATTTATGTATGCGTGTGAGAAAAAAAATTGTATGTGTGTGTGATATTTTAGTAGTGTTTATGTACAATTTTAATATTTTGTGTGTGTGTATGAGTTTTTAGTAGTGTGTGAGAGACAAAACATAGTTTTCGTCCTAAACGGCCCCTCATAGCTCAGTGTGCCTGAATGGAATAGCAATTTTCTAATATGGCCAAACATTCTCAATTTATTTATAATGGATCTGATCTTTGACTGAGCCGTTCTAACACATGAATAGGATTTGATCTAAATCATTCTATTGTAACTCTGACTGTATGTTTAGAGTTGTTGTAAACATCTACAAGTTTTCCCTGTGCAGTGTGTTTCCTGTTCTTGTTCAATAATGTTATCCAACAAACTTCTCAGACAGGGCGATTAGACAAAATGTGCCATAAGGTCGGTGTGTTGAAATAACAGTATGTCTTGGAATAAAAATACACAAATTCTTATTGCACTTTATTGCAAACATAGACCTAACAATGGGTGATTCAGAAAATAAAAGGCTTATTTGGAAAAAAAAAGTTCAATATTAGTAATAAAGACAAATACAATCTTTAATCATTTTTGGCATGCAGAGAAAAAAAAAATGCATTGTACTTTTGTAGTTAATTGAAATTTATCATTTTTCATACAGTTATTTGCAAGATTTATACTGTGCACACTTATCTTTCAATGATTGTGATGATGGTGATGATAAATTTGCAATATATCATTCAGCCTTACTGTCAGACCTTCACAGAACACTTGTATTTAATCTGGTAGTTAATACACTGAATGTTTTTAAAAATTATGAAGTACGTTTTTGATGTTCTATCATATAGAATCTCACTAAAGTACATTAAAGTTTGTAGTTGAAGTGAAAGAGTGTGAAAAATTTCAGGAATTATGGATACGTTTTCAAGGTATATGGCGGCAACATCATCCGCTTGTCTTTTCCAACAAAAGACTTTGATCAGCTCTATTCAGAACAAGGTATTTTGTCAATCTCAGTATTCCTATGGGCAACACTTAGTTTTTGTTAACAGATGGGGCTTTATTTTATTCTGATGCCAGCAGTTCATTGTTTTTATTTCTAACAGCCTGGGGGTGTGTTTGTTTGTGTCTTAGCTGTCAAGCCTGAAAACCTGTTACTGGATTTTAGTCAAATTTGATTAGGTATTAACCCACAATCTTGTGATGAAGTTATTTTAGGTGGAGCATGTTTCAGCATTTTGTCTGCCCTTTTTTCCTATATTACTGTGTCCTCTGTGTCTACTGCTCACATGGTTTCTGTTGGCAAACTGTGAAATATTTAGCACTGACATAACACATTTCAAGACCAATAACTTCAACAGAGGTGGATACTTTCAAAGCACTTTCCGGTTTGTAGATTTGTTTGGAGAAATGCTGTCATTGGCTGGCCTCTGATGAATGGAAAAAATACTGTGCAGTGTATTTATAGAATCAGTGCACACTGTCATGATCTAACTTTTTCCCTGTACTGGGATGTGGTAGAGTTTATTTTTGAGCAATGTGTTGAAATTCTTCTTATCCCACAATGCTACTAGCAAAATCAGCAGACAATAATAACACTCCCCTGATAAAGTTTGGTTTTTACTTGCAGATTGTCCTTTACTTTGCAAGTATTTGGCCTTGTGAAGTCTGTTGAGTGAGAGGCCTAAGGGTTACATAATACATATTTTATATCAATATGAGTATAACAGATTCCTGTTGGACAGAGACTCTTGGATTTTAAAAAACAGCAATTTCAGTAAATAAAAAAAGTTTTCAAGTACTAGGATGTTGGCAGATAACTTAAAACAGACATACTGCAAGAGCTTTAGCTTGTCATGATTTTGGGAGAAAAGGAAATATAATTTTTTCTCAGAAGTCAAACCGTAAATTTTTAATTTGGAAGGGGAATACAGGAAAAAATGAACTAAACATACTGTCATGATATGAGTGGAGAAACCTCAAGTTTCTCATCAAATCCAACTTCAAACTTCAAAATGGCTGTTGCATGTTTAAAGTCTAATGACAAATGTATATTATGCAAAATTCTTAGATTCAACAATTTTGCATTGGAAGAAATATTTCACTTTGTGTTAAACATTTTATAATTAGAGCAGCTAATGTGATTAAAAATTTAGAAGACAGACCAAATCCAGACCACCTTAATGTATCTTTTCGACAGTGACAGCAAAAATCTGTATTTGTAGATCTCTTTGCTGGCATCCACAAGTAGAAATTTGCAAATCTTCCATCTTAAAGCAATCATGTCAGCCCTAGTCTCAGTATCAGTGAGGAAGATAAAGGGATTGATTCTGGAGACATAAACACACTTTTGTCAACCAATCAATGTCAGAGACAAAGTATTATTGTGAAGTATTCAACCTTTTTTTCTGTTCATTTTGCAATACAGCAGTTTGTCGCAGAGATCCCAACCCTTCCCCTTGATCTTCTCCCACACCTGTATTTACCTGAAGTTGACATGGCAATGCCTGAGGTAGCCACAGCATCAATGACTCCACCTGCTTTCATCTCCAGAGTGAGACATGTCATTGCACTGTCATTCCCAGTGATTAGGCGGGGGTTGTAAAGTGGTCATAGTCTGCTTCAGATCCCTGTAATAATCCTTTGAACCTAGTGTATTGTAGTTTTGACACAATACAGGAGACACAAAGCCTTACCTCAACTTGTGATTAACTATATCCTCGTGAGCATAAGTTGTTTTTATTAAATATCAACATCCTCAACACAATCTGTCCTACTACAAACATTTTTCTCCTTCTCTATCGACATAGAAACAGATTCTCATTTGAAATCTGCTTGCACTTTCGTTCACCTTCATTAGTGTCACAATCTGTAGATCTCTCCAGTAAGCAACTCAATATTTTTCTTGTCACCACTTTTGCACTTTTTGCTCACTTTATGAATATTTCACACCTTGGACACAAACCCAAATAAACAGACACACACAATTACTTTGTCTTTTCATTCATTTCTTTTGCTGTGTGTGTATTCACTCGAACAAAGATGGTTATAAATGAGCACGTACTTTCAATTACTTTCAAGTATTTTCACATACTCATGCTCTTCGCTTACTTTACATATCGTCTTTCTCTTTCCAAGTGCAGGAATGTTTTTAATTTTAGTGTGACCACATGATGATCTCCTCCAACACACATCTTCCTCAGTCACTTTCAGTCACACACATGATTATGTGTTTGCTGCCATTTAAAAATTGTGTTTTGTGCCGCTTGGGACATGTTGTTTTCTTTTATGTGCATCTGTAAAATCTGTAAGTGTTGGTGTTCTAGTAAAAATTCCTTCGCTTCCATGGTCGTACATTTGCTTCCCAGTCCTGTGCTTTTGTGTTTTAAATGTTTCAGCATGAAGCTGCTCAGGAACAATATTTATCTTCTGCTTTATGAAAAAAAGATACAAGAATAACTAGTTTAGAGATATTTTCTTTAAAAGAATGGAGTCAATTTCCTATGTACATGTTGTTATAAAGCTTTGTACAATACAGATTGTTGTCAATTCCAATATGTCGAATAACTGGTTTTAAAACATTTTTTTTAAAACTCTGAGGTAAGATGTTAGGTAAGACTAACATCTTACCTCAGAGATTAGCATGGTCATCACATTTAGCATGGTTAGCATATCTAGTATTATTAAACATTTGCCTTCTTGCGTGTTTTATAGAGAATGTAGACTCTTGTTTTAACTGTAAGATTTCCAAAAGGTTTCCAACATTTTAATGTATCAAGATGTTCCCTAACAGACTGAGGTTGAGCTTTACAAAAGATAAAGCTGAGCTCCCTTCTGTCATACATGCAGCCTTTGTTGGACTTGGGTCAATATGTCCTATTAAAAATGCTGCCTAAATTTCTCCAGGTGGGCAAAAATCCACAACCTGTGGGAGATTGCTCTGAAAAAGTGGGGTTCAAAATGACCAAAAGCTCCAAAAGTACAAAAAGGCAAAGAGACAGAATGACCAGAACCAAAATGCAGGGTGAAGTTCTTTGTTGGGGCAGCCTGAAATAAAAAACAACATGAAGGTGTAGAGGAATCAGTTTACTTTCATTTCTTTGTCTGACTCAATTTCTAACAACCTAATTGATTTAAAAATAGCTAACTTAAGAGTCGTATTCCTTCTGTAACAACCTCAGTAGGATTGTTATTAGAGTGACCTGTTATGGCTTAGCTGTAGTGCATTCACTGAATAGAAAAATATATGATTTTCTGTCCAGTTGCCTCATCACTGGTCAGGGCAACTCAGATTGAAAAGCAGATGATATTAACCTGTGATACTGCTGCAATCAATCTCCATAGAGAAAACCACTATGAAATGATTTTAGTAAAATTTAAGACTGGTTAGACCAGGGTTCGACAATAATATAGACCTCAGGGGCTGGTGTCCTGCAACTTTTAAATGTGTCTGTCGTTTTGTGACATGAGGTTTGTTCAGTTTGTTTGCGTCTAATCCTGCATCCATCACCTAAATAATATAGGTATGAAACTGGACAGAGGTGGATTAGATAGGCGGCAGGGCGGTGGATAAAGACAGCTCTGTTGGCAAGAAGAAGGTGTAATGATTTTGTGTGTCTAGTCTTGGGGGTTGGTGTACAATAGGTGTTAAAATCTAAACAAGCTTTCAAGCTTGACTGCTATTCCCACGGGTGTACCCAGTTGCACAAATACACACATGACCACACACAAACACATTAGGTTAGGGGTTAACAACCCCCCAGCCTTCACTCCTGGTCTTTTGGTTACTGTGGAGATAGAGGTGAGAAGTCACTGGTCAGTAGTTGAACTGATATTTGACAGACAAAATGTGTCATGATTAGAGATACACCAAACAGATTTTTACTGGCGGATTTTAAGGTCTGATTTTGTATTGTTAAAAGGCTATGAAACTGATTTTTAGCCTTTCTTATAATTGAATATTTTGCATACATTGAAACAAAAAAATGTGCAGGTCCTATGATAGAGGTCATTTTTTAGATGTTTACCATTAGTTTACCATTAGTCCTACGATATCAGGCTACCCAGATGTTCATATGGAGAGGCATATTGACATCTATTCACCTATTTATCATTTTTGGGAAATCCTGCATTAAAAATTCAGCATTTATTTGTACTTTGTTCTTCATATAATTGTACAGCTGTTGTAAAAAAATATGAAATCCTGACCATTTTCTTTTGATGAGTGACATTCAATTTGTGATCCTTAAATTACTCACCTATTTGCAAATGTTTCTATGGAACCTTACTCCAAAATAATGTTTTTTATTTTATTTTATTTTTTTGTCATAAAGCATGTCTAAAATATTCAAAAGAAAGTTCACCTTGGGATGCTGAAATATCTGAGTGCAATGTTACTTGACAATGTGGTTCTCTGCTGGTATTTGTGGAGAAACCAATTTAGGACTGTCATTAATTTCATAGGCACTGATAGGCCTATGAAATTAGGCCTATCAGTGCCTAATTTGATTTATAATATTTATAATCTTCCTTACCCCTGCTTACCCCCAAGAGCAGTGGTGAGGAAGATTATAAATGTTAGCTACTGCAATTTTGATTTTAGAAACTGTTGTTGGACTTGCAGGCCTCGCTCGCAGTCTCTGTATGTCAATTAGATTCTATCTGGATCACCATTCTAGGCCATTATTAAACAACAAATCTACTTATCCATATCTATTGACTCAGTTGGACTCAAATGTTGCCTCATTTAGTTCAAGAGGTTCTTATTTATAGATATTTCAGCTCTGTTTGGTGTTTACTGCCTTCTAAACTCTTAATAACTGGTGTGCGCTAGAGCTGTAATGTTGGAACGTGAAGGGGCCAGCCCCAAACAGTTGCCATTAAGAATGGGACAGTACACTGGTGAATACTATGCTTATTATTCAATTTCGTAATTTAGGTAATAGATGCAGCTGCTTCACCATAAAAACCCATTCTACGCTTTGCTCTAGAGCAAATCTCAAGACTCCATGAAATCTGGAGGTCTGTAGATATTTACTGTATAAAGCTTGGTGACATTTTAGGTCTTATGATCTGCTAAAACCCCTCTGAGATTTTATATGGCTTCCCAATTTGAGGCTGAGCTGCTTTCATTCCCCATTGCTTCCACTTTGTTATAATACCACTAACATTTCACAGTTAGTACCATCTAATCATGGTACTATGTTGGCATTAACTTGACTTCTAAGAGCATCCCATTATTTCATTAATGTTTTTGGAGGCAGCCTTCATGCTAAGGTGCTGGACTTTATATTCTCATGTCCATGTAAGTAAATATAACTCCTGAGTTTAAAAGATTAGATGGGTGACCCAAGACCTTGAGGTGTGCCAATGAAAAAACATAATCATATACATGACAGGAGAAAGCTTTTGTTGTGAGTCTTATTGTGCATTGCATAATCAATTAAAGCACCAGGTAGAATTTTGTCTTGGCCAAATGGTACAAGTTAAATGATTTTTGGAATACGAAGCTGTTAACCACAGGGGCACAGTTCCTCTTACTGGCATTGGAGGCTGTCACACTGTAAAATTACCCCAGTTGGTCTGAAAACAGTCTGTTATAACATGGGAAAGGTGTTACGAGACATCCTTTGTGACCACAGTATTTTTTCCATTCTGTAAAGGCTCTTGTAACCCCTAAAGCATCATGCAATGAAATGTGTGCGTATCAACAGATGAAGTTCCACTAGTGC
Organism: Girardinus metallicus; assembly: GCA_903067095.1. Taxonomy (NCBI): domain Eukaryota; kingdom Metazoa; phylum Chordata; class Actinopteri; order Cyprinodontiformes; family Poeciliidae; genus Girardinus; species Girardinus metallicus. The sequence goes on along the minus strand of CAEGAE010069484.1, from coordinate 23,415 downwards.
AGAGCTCGAAGAAGTGGAACGGTTCTCTTGGGAGAGAGGTGTCGTAGAAACTCAAGGTGTTTCTCCAGGTGTCACACAGTGCAGCTGCATGTGCATGTGCGTGTTTGTGCAGTCGTACCTCTCCCTGGTAATGTATTTCAATTCCTTTCTCTCATATAGAAGAAGTGTCTCTTCCACCTCCTCCTCATCTTTCTGTGCTATGGAGAGATGTTGAAATGCGCCCACTTTAGATTTGGCAGAAGACAGACTCTTGGCTAGAGCTGAGTAGAGATATCACTGTGCGCGCACGCACGCACACACGCACACGCACCCGCACACACACACATATATGAAGAAAATTAAACATGGCAACAAACACAGGTCTTCTGTTTCATAAACCTGCTTTTCACACTCATAAATCTAAACTTCAGTTCATGAAGTTTTGTTTTAATAGGCACTTGTGCAATCAATTATTGCTCCTTTTTAAAATATAAACATATTGTTGTAAAAATGTGAAGTGATGAAACCTTAAACTGATGAAAACAAAATTTTAAATATAAGGTACAAAATTATTGAGCAAATCATGTAATTATTCACAAAGTGAATCAGTCAAGTGTGTTGCAAGATTAGTCCTGTGCAAGACTAGGGTATAGTTTTAGTTTTTACTCAGCGAATAAATGATGATATTCTTCTCAAATGTTTACTGCATTCATAAAAATTACCTGGAGCTTTCGTACAAACATCTGCAGTTATTTTAGGACACTGTTCCACAGTGTTTTGTGTCTGCAGCACAGCTGTAATCGGTTTCCCTCCTTTCTGACATTTCTGTATGTTTTTGTGTATGCATAAATGTTACACGTGCATATTTTCACTGGCAAGTATATGCGTGCATATGTAGTGTTTGGTGGTTTAGTGGTTGTATGTCTGTGCACAAAAGAGGATGTGTATAAATGCTTGTGTGCAAGACTGTGTGAATTTCCCTGACTTTTAGAACCATGAATCCATGTGGCTAAAATCATAAAAACATAAATTTCCGGAGGAGGAAAGGATGAAAGCGCGCTTGTTTTTATGTGGTGAATTTTTTGGCGTCAGCTTTGCTATGGGTGTGTGTTTCTGTGTAAGAGGGATCTGGCAGTTTTCTCCCTTCAGGATACGGATTATGTAAGCAGAGAGAAGTGAGGTCAAACACCATCTTCCCTACGGCTGCGCTCTGTTTAGATTGGGAACAATGGGAGCAAGGGTATGAACAAACTCCTCTGCTCCTTAAATTAAAAAAAAAAAAAACTTTACACTCTCCAGAGACTCTCGGCTGACTGCTTTTTTTCCAGCCAGTAGAGAGGCCTCTGTTTTTTCTCAGCCCCATAGATCTGACGTTTAACTTGCTTATTAAGCATCACTTTATTAAACAGAGATAGAGGAAGAAGTAAAGATAAAGGGGATTCGACGTCCTGGACAAGAAATAGAATATGATTTAAAAAATGTATGTCAGTAATTCCATACTGAAACACTTTTATATTGTCAAGACTGATTGCAGAGATCCCAAATGTTTTTATCTGTGAATTTTGATGATTCTGACTTGAAGCTAATGAAAACCCAATATCCAGTTTGTTAAAATAAGATTTTTAACACAGAAATGCTGGCTTATTTAAAAGTCCACGACCTCTAAGTACATACACTTGATAGTTGGGATGGTGTGGAGTACCTGCGGCATTGCTGAGGTAGTTTGGAAAGGAAGACTAATGAAAATGATTTTTCAAAGAGAAGTTTTATATTATGTTCATGCTATGGCCTGCATAAGCACTGCTAGGTTAAGTGTTGTCCATCAGTGACAGTGTCCAGAGGGAATGTAAGCCAAGAGAGGTCAGTGGTGTACCCAAAACATCTTAATGGAAAGTTGAGTTGAAGGAAGAAATGTGGTAGAAAAAGATGTACAAGCAACTGGGACATGTGTGGCTTTGAAAAGATAGCCAAGCCCAAAACATATCATAACAGTGTGGATTGTGATTTTAGTTGGGTTTTAATTTGTTTAATTCTAAATTATATTTTGGTTTGTAATTTATTGAACTACACCAGTATTATTTTTATTTAGCACTAATTTCTTCTTTAAAAAACATCTTAATGGTTATTCTTTAATTAGTAGTATATAACTGAGTGGTTTTGAAATTACAGCTTGCAATTAAGCTTACACTGGAGAACAACATTAAATATTCTCCAAATAAGAATAAAAAAGCATTTATTAATTTGGAACTAAGGCCCATATTATAACAGTTTTAATGGTCTTCTGTCTTCGGAGACAGTTTTGCATAATTTTCTGCCAAGTGTCCACGAGTTTCTAATTTTATCAAGGTAAAGAAAAAATCTATAAGTTCTCAATGGGCATCTCTGAAAAATAGTATAGGGCGAGGGCAAGGTGTATTTATCTGGCTCTTACTGTGACTCATTCATCAAGTCCACCTGCTGGAAACACTTAAGTTATTATGTGTGGGTGTTATGAACAGCACAACTGAACACTGGCTGTGGTCCTGTGGCTGATTTTTATTGGTGCTGGTCTTAAAAAAAAACAAAAAAACATTTATAATATCGCTCTTGGCTGGAGGTGACTCAGACTTCATCATGTCGAATGCTGGCTTCTATTTTGTGCTTTTGTATTATAACTGATCAGCCCCCTCAACCTGATATTGGATAAGTGGAAGACAGTGGTTATTTGGATGAATTGAGTGGAGGATTAGGAAAAGGTGACATCAGTTTTGATGCTAATTTTATTCTTGACCTGATATAGTGGTGAGAAATGCAAAACGTTGCATTATATGGGGAGGTGGAAGCAGCTATACGGTTTATGTTTATGCTGCCCATATGTCAACATAACAGGGTTGAAGTAGTTGTTCACCAGAACGTTTTTAGAAGACAGAGCCAACTCCCCTGCCACAAATACCCCGGTGGTATTTGGTAGCATTGCCTTTGAGCTGAGATGGGTCAAAAGTTTTGGATATCCTCCCACAAGCTTCTCACAATTGTTTGCTGGAGTTCCAACCCATTCCTCCTGATAGAACTTGTGTAACTGAATAAATTTTTTAATCTGGGTCACTTGCACATGAGCTACTTTGTAACATTTTTGGCTGTAGGCTTAGGGTTTTTGTCCATTTGGAATACCTATTTATATGCAAGATTCAACTTCCTGGATAATGTTTTTAGATTTTGCCCTTATTTTTCTGCATGTTCCCAGCCAGCACATCTAGGTGGGCCCCACATGGGAAAAAAGAGGGCAGACCATATGGGACCCCCACATGGGTTTGTCCGTGGTTTCCACGATGGCCCCACATGGCCATGTAGGGTCACCGCCTACATGGGTCCTACATGGGCCCTACATGTCGGTGGCCCTACATGAGTTTGCCTACTTCCAGAAAACTGTAAAACAGCTGAAACACTGAGTGCCTTTAAATTTAGACTAAAACCCCACCTGTTTAGAGTTACATTTGAAACGTAGTTAATTACAAATTTAACAGTGGGACTTGACATAATGTAATGCTTTTGATTGTTTCAATGTTTCAGTATTGCTTGACTATGTGTTTTTGTGTTTGTTATGATGTAAAGCACTTTGAAATACCTTGCTGCTGAAATGTGCTATACAAATAAAATTTGATTTGATTTGATTCAGGATTTTCTTCATTGTTTTAAAATATAGTAACAATTCTGCATGTCAACTTCTGACTATGAAGATATTAAGAAGGAAATCATATTCTGGCTGTTGGAGATAGATCTTTGTATTATCTATTTTAGATGAGAGAACAATTACGTTTTTCCACCTTTGCCTTTCATGTAGCCAAATTCTGATCATTTTGTCCTTTTAATGCCACTGTAAATCTCTATAAGAACACAGTGTTGGACAGAACTAGGACTATCATTGCCTGAAGAGGAACTTGAATAAATAGCTTAGTAATTAATTAGTCACAAAGTACTTTGCAAGTGAAATATTGTCAGTGAAGTACCTTATATGCTGAATTATTTATAAACCCAACTGCACAAAGTGTGCATGTGTCCAGAAGTGCCTTTTATAAGTAGATGCTAATTTTGTAAGACGCACTGATTTTCCATTAAATCTTAACATCTGTATAGTGATAATTTGTCACATTGGGACTAATATTGACAACCTTTAAATTGAAAGTTATTGCTCTCTCTGCTTGCTGAAGCATTGGTCTGTCCCGGTTTATCACTGTCACATCTCTGGTGCTTTCTTTTCTATTTTCCTGAGCTCACTTTATCATTTCTCTAATCGTTGTCTTTGACTGATGTTTGTCCACTTGGAGAGGGACTTCCTCAGAATGATTGCAGCCACTTCTACACTCATCTCACCATTCATTCCTTTCAGTCTTCCTCTGAGAGTTTGGCTGCAGCCCAGTCTCATTTCTGGATCCCTTTGCCCAGTCGTGCCAACTCTATTAAAACACTGTAGGTCATCATGTGGTTCTCTGGCAAAAGTTGCTTCTTGCTACGAATGGAAAATCACTTAGTTTGTCATGTATCACCCCTGTGCTGATAAAACAGTCTTGTAGTGGGACTATTTTGTTGCATAAAATAGATAGGTTTTAATTTTAAATTTAATATTAATAGAAATCTTGCTTATGTTTTTTTTTTTTTTTTTTTGTTAGGCTATCGCTGCACTGGTAAAGGTTTTTTTTTTATTTTTTCATTTGGAGCCATGACTCATCTTGACTGTGACCTCTTTGTTGTATATATATATATATATAAAGTATATATTGCTGCATTGCTCTCCTTTATTCTAGATCTGCATGGGTTGTCAATGGTAGTCAGAAGCTCTTTGTCAGAAAGCTGTAAGTTGAATCATTAGAAAACTGGATCAGCTTTTATTAAATTAGTGTATTCTACAGCCCTTAAAAACTAAAGGTTTACAAAGCCACAAAAGAGTTTAGAATTAGTAAAGTCAAAGGGCATATATAAATTTTTTTTGTGAAGAAAAATATTTTTACAACTTATACCTTTTGGTTCTGTTCAGGGTTTTAGCTAACAATAGCAGTAAAATAGTAGTTAACACCAAGATGCTGCTGGCATGTTCCAGTGTATGGGCTCCTGTTCTGCATGGCTCATTATATTAATGAGCCATGCAACATTTGTGCAAATCTTATTTTTCTCTGCATATTTATATCATCTGCTGAATTTTACTGAACTTCAGTACATGATTTTTTTTTTTTTTACAGGGCAGTATCTCTTATGCTCCTAAAACTCTACAAGTCCAACTGTGGTTAGTTTTCGTACAATGTTTATCCTTAAAACTTCATAGTGTCCTAAAAATTAAATCCTGCTTTCCCATCAGATTGGAGCTGCTGTCATGCACTCTATCATTTGGCTCAGACACACAGAAAAAACAAGTTACAGAATTGTGTCTTCTTAACCTGTTTAGCTCCATGGAGCTCTTCCACATTTTCTGTATAGATAATTGTTGTAGCAAAAGTGCTCACTGAATCCTTTTTCTGTGTTGCTAATACACAGCAGCCCATCCAGTTGACATATTGCTATTGGAAAGGTCTTATTTTGTCAAAAAGACAATTCTTTAGCTGTTTACAGCCACAGTTACATGGTTTTAGATGGCACTGTAGCATGTATCATCCCTACACATTTATTAGTAAGTGCATGTCCAAGTTTGAGAGTGTGGCTAAAAGGTTTGTTTTGGGACAGGAAAATGTGTTTTAAATGTACATATACCTAGTAATAAACTGAAATGTTATGTTTAATGCTTATATGATATTAAGGATTTCAAGCTCCAAACTAATATACAATCCTTTTAATAAAGTGAAAACTGTATTTTCTACTGGTTTCAAAAGTGTAGAAAATGTCACTCTCATTTAGCGTTACATTTGTGTGACACAGAAAACTGCAAGTTAAAAACCTATCTTAAAGACAAAATGTTCTCATCAGAATTGACTGAGAAGGACAGGCAATTTACAAAAAGAAAATCTGATTTATTTTATTTTATTTTTTCAAAATAAAATGACAAGAGCTATTAGGAAACCATTTGTAACAGTTTATTATTCCTGGTATACTCTGAAATAATTTCCTGGCAGTCTATGCTGAATAATGCCCTAGTTCCACCAAGTGCCATCATGTCCCAGAACCTTTTATCTCAGGCAATCAAGACTAAAACTAGGGTAAAACTGGGAGCAATGGCGAACAGAAATTGTATGTGGATCATCCTAACTACTATGCATTTTCTCCTCCAAGTCATCAAAGAGACTTGCGATGGTTGTGATGGTGGCATTAATCAGCTGGGTGAAAATGTGCTCAACAGCCACAGGAGATAGAGGCAGTGTAAAAAAACTGGGACAGTATTAGACCCCACAGCCATAGCTTTCCCCTTTCCATAAAAACATATTCTCTCATACATTAACCCCATTTCGCTCCTCATCAACACTCCCTGCCTTTCTTTCACACCATCTTTTGAATTTCTGTTTTCCATCATTTCTCCAGCGCTCCCTATGCCACAGCTCAGCTCGTCTTGGCTCAACAGTGCTGCTTGGTAACGTCACTGCCGTTGAAGTGTTAATTGCACATTATATTGGCAAACCCCTTGGAAAGGATTTTAAAAAAAAAAAGGTAGCACTGACAGAAAATGGAAAGAGCAGAGGCAAATTATACAAGTAATTAGCTGGAAGATTACATGCTGGAAGACAATTCAACATGATAATGCAAAATGACAGTGCATTCTAAAATATGATCAAATCTTAGTAAAATTTCTATTTTATTAACAAATTATAGGCATCATAGGGAGAGCTATGGCACTCTGTTAAGCCAAATGAAGCCACTAAAATACCATATCACACACTCGTGGAAATAAAGCTTGCCTATTGCCAAATAAATTACAATTGCTGGAATTACATTTGAGGGCAGGCCTGATATAATTATACTATATTTCTACTGTAACAGACAGGAACTGGGCATGGTTAGGAGGTAGTTTCATTAGGGGTGCAAATTGGTTTGGAGAGGGGAAATGAAATCTGCTGTTAGGGATTTATGCTGCTAGTGGTACTCTGTGCTTCCTTAAAAACATTTTTGTGGATGTTAAAAGTGGCAAGTGTATATTTTGTGGTAGTTTAACACAGTGAAAAATTGTTGGCTTGTACATAGTGATTTAGGCTGATTTAGGGTGATGTAATGGTTTGCACTGTCGCCTTGCAGCACGAAGGTCTCGTTTGAATCTTGGCTTTGTTGGCTGTTTACATTGGAGAGTTTGAATGATCTCCTTCTGCAAGCTTAGATTTTGCCTAGTTACTCCAAAAACAAGCATACTTGATTAGTTAGTGATTCCAAATCGGCTTTTAAATATTAATGTACCGGCCACTTTATTAGATACACACAGTAATTTTCTTGTTTACCCAAATAGTGAATAAAAAAATTAAAAAACTAGGAACAGGAAACTGAGGCTACAGTTAACAAAAGATTACTAACACTGGACAATAGCAGATTGGGAAATAGTTTTCTGGTCTGATGATTCTCATTTTCAGTTGCAGCATTCATATACGATAGCCAAAATTTGATGGTGGTAAAGTGGATGCCCCATAAACAGAAATTGGTCTTCGATGTGATTCAATTCCCCCAACTTGAGAACTTTGTTGCATGTTTCCCTTCCCTCTACTGGTAGCATTTTTCTTACAAAAACCCCCCACATTGTTTTAGTTTATGCCAGGAAGAATGAACATAATCAATGAATGGGGTCTAATTCAATACCAGCAAAGCTGTACCTAATAAATTGGTCTGAGTGCAGTGTGGAAGGTTGGCTGTCCATCTGTGTAAACTGTTCAGGTTGTTCCTTGTTTCTTGTCCACTAACAGCTGCTACAGCAATCGCTGGGAAGCGCACAGCAAATAAAACAAAATGACAGAATTTCTCAACTCTTAAGCAAGATGTATTGATGTGACAGTTTTCTTGGGTTGGCATTTGTTCTAGGGGTGATTACTTTTATCATTTATGTGTCAAGGACAAGATTTTTCCTTTCTATTCTCTTGAGCGGCTGCACTAGTTTTCATGTCCTTTGTTCAGCTCTTTTTTAAAAAGCTCCTAACACTGCACTCGCATCTGTGTCATCAGTGATGCTACGTCCAAGCCCCTAGAGAGGCGAGCCTCACCTTCTGGCATCTATCCTGGAAATGCTTTGTGGGCTAACATGGCCAGCTGTCCATCTAAATCACTGGCTAGTGATTTATAACAGCTCTGTCTGTGGTCTGTAGTAAATGCAACTAAACCACAATAACATCCGATGAAAACTCTTGTGACAAAATTAGGCTTACATTTTTTTTTTTCCCACAATTTAGAGTTCTGCTGTTCATGTACATTTTTCAACAACTCAAAAAGCTTAAATTAGAGCATCATACTATTCTGTTCTAGATACTGCACATCTGTATGCCATTTTGTCATATTAAAACCTCCAATTTCAATGCCTTTTATTTAAGTTTTATGTGACAGATCAACACAAGGTAAAATTTATAGCTCGACCCAAAACTCAGACTGGGTCTGGCCAAAATTATATGCTTCATGATGGGGTAGGGATAGACGTGGGCTTCTGTGGCACGATTTTAACAAGCCTACAGAAGGTATAGCACAGAGAAAACTAAGCAAGGACACACAATATAAATCTATAGTCTTATAGTCTAAATAGAGATGTAGGTCATTTACACTGCTGAGGAAAGAAAAAAATGTTCATAGGTTAAATAGACTAACAAGCACAGCACATTGCACAGCTAACGTTCACATACTGCTCTACTCATAACAATCACACATCAGGAGATTTGTACTTGACTCACCCTGCAGTTACAACAAGCAATTTATTGGGTTTACTTTGGGCTCTGGCCTCTGATTAGAGTTAATTAGTCGTGTGGATTCAGGCTCGGACACAATGTCTATGGACTTGGACCAGGTCAGATTGGATTTTCTTATGCCCAATCTAAAGTCTAACACAAGGTTGGGTATTATTGTGTAGGGTTAAAGATTCCTGGTTTTTACGGTTTTTATAGATAAATATACTTCAACGCCTAATCTAACACCTATATATAAGATATTGTGATACTGTTCTTTCAGAAGTCACCAAATGAGTAAGTGTAGTATTATTTCGGTAGTATTAATAATAATTTCAGTATAAATGCAGCTGTTCTTTGAAATCTTAGTTTAATTTTAAAATCCTTTAACTGTCGTTAGGACACTAGTATCTTCATGAACCCATGGAATAAGATGCAAGCATTTTCAGGGTGACAGTTAAGGGGTCAAAACAGGGTTAGGTTATAAATAAATATCCCAAATATAGAGCATCTCTCAGGAAACTGTTCAGTCCATCAGGTGGAAAAGGAAATAGTATGGCACAACTACAAACCTAGCAAATCACGGCAGTTTAACTAAAATGCAGGTTGGACAGAGAGACAACAAAGAAGCAGCCAAGAAGTTCGTCCTATCATTAGAGGAGCTGAAGCAATTCACAGATGGAATAAATATGAAAACCACTATTAAAATATAAATTACAAATCATTCCTTTAAGGAAAGACGGCAAAGAAGAGAGTGATGTTAAAAGAACTCGAGAAATCATTTTTGCAGTGTGCCAGCACGGTCAACGTGTAAGAAAGTGCTCTGATCAAAATAACTTTTTCGTGTTCACATAAAAAAAACAGACCATGAACACATACCCCTATGTTGAAACACGTTGGTGGCGGTGTCATGATGTGGGAATGTTGTTTTTCAGTTGGAACAGGAAAGCTGGTCAGTTAATTGAGCCAAATATTGGGCAATACTGAAGGAAAACCTGTTCCTTCAAAAGCTTTTTGGCTGCGTTGGAGGGTCACCTTTTAGCAGGACCCTGGAGCACAACCTTGTACTTATTTTGCAACGAAATGTGGGCACAAATATTATTCTCTAGATGTTGAAAGCTAGTAGAAATAAAGGACAACACACTTGCAGCTGTAACTGCAGCTGTCGGTTACTCTACAAAGTATCAGCTTGATTCAATATGCATAAAAAACCTTCTATATTTCTAAAAAGAGTTTTGTAAACTATGCGTTTTTTTCATACACTTCTCAGTTTTGCAATACTTTGTGTATAAAATCCTAATAAAATATTGTAAACTTTGTAGTTATGACATGACAAAAAGCTAAAAAAACAAAAGAGAAAAAAGTTAATTTGCCGTGAATATATTTTACAGGCACTGTTTATTTCACTTTTTGGCACCGAGTTAGCATATCAAGAACAGGGGCTGGACACATGCCATACTTGCTGTCATATTTGACTTTACATAATTCACTCATAAATTTCCGCTCAGGCTACTTTGAGCTTTGAGTGGCAGGTCTGCCGTCTGCATCCAGATACAGCTGTCTTGATCGGACTGTGAGCTTCAAGTAAAGCTTGTGTCTATAATTAGTGATGCTACATCTACAGTTGTACTTATTAATGGGCAGTCCAGCAGCAGTTTGGTGCCTTTATGTAAGATTAATACTAGAAGAATACAAATGAACTAAAAAAAAACAAAAACTTTGTGAATGACTTTGCTTGTGTTAATCCCCCTTTGATTTATTTCTTCTTTCTTCCTTTTTTGCCCTCTTTCTTCTCTGTACTTCTTTGCTCAGTATCCTCTTTCCCTCAGGTTTTGAGTGACATTACAGTCTTCCTTTTATATCTGCTGAATTCAGCTGCTGCAGCTCTACACATTCATGTGTGCGCGCACACACAATCACACACTTTTTAAGACATAAAACAATGTCAGCAGGAAGGATTTTCCTAGCGGCCTGCTCTTCTGTGTATTGTATGATCTTGGATGTATTAAAAGGAAACCTCTGCAGTCACACCTATTTAGTCGCGCTCTCACTTCCTTTTCTATCACCACCAGAAAATTGAATTTCTATCGCTGTTGTTTCCTGTGATGTCTCTGTCCCAGATAAGTCACTCATGTCCCTCAGTGCATGTAGGCTAAGACACACTCATGAAGGCACACCAATAAGACTGTTTGTTGGGTAATTGTTAATAGCTGGTGTTTTACTTCACAAAAGAAGAAAAAGACTGTTTTAAAAAGATAAATAGTACACTTTGCGTTGCTACTGTTTTTAATTTCTGACCTATTCATTATTTAAGATAAATACTGTATTAAATTTCATACAATTTTTGTTTTGATTGATTTTTTTGTCAGTGGAAGCACTAGTAGTGTACCAGCAAAGGACACCAGCACTTTGCTGGCACACCAGCAAAACCAGCTGGCACATGTTTTGCAGCAATACCAGCAAAACCTCGAACCATGCTTCAAGGTTCTTTTTGTATAAACCTCAAAGCATGAGGTTTATGCAAAAATGAAAATAAGTAAAACAGAACTAAGGATAAAATGCTATACATATTAATTGTTTTATTATATTTTATATTGTATTAGCTGTGTGTCATTTATGAGGTTGGACCTAATGTAATTCATAGAAACATCTACATTATCTACCTGTTTAAAACAGGTGGGAATCAACTTTTTACATAAACTCTGTGTCCAAACTTACCATTTTTGTTTTCTATAACTTATACAGCCACCTTCTGAAACTGACTTCTCGTCCACTGTGGTTATTTTGAAAGTGGAAGGCTGACCAATGAAGGAAATGAATGATGAATCCATATCATGTATGTGTATTCTACGTAATGTTTAATGATAGCAAATATCACAGCAGCCCTGAAAACTGCCTTGCTATCAACCTCCCCATCTAAATGCCCTATTTGAGAGTTGTGGGGGCTGGAGGCCGTCCCAGCTGTCATCAAAGAAGTGACAAAGAAGGCCCAGAGCTTTACAGTGCTCTCTGAGCTCTTCTTAACTTTTTCCAAATCAATTTCCGACATTATTTGGGTTTAACACTCTGCATGTTTCAAGAACATCTTCTGCCTGACTGACTGAAAGTGTTGCCACAAAACTGCACACACGCCACACACAAATAATGGGATGACAATGACTTAATCTGAAGGTATGTGACATTCACACTCACACACATCAGGCGGATTGAGCAGTCGGTAACAGATGGCTCTAAACCCCGCAGATGTTTGCGTGCATGCAGCTTTTGCCATTTGTGAATAAAGATCTCTTGTTTTTCTTAATTGAATCTTATGATGTGAATGGCTCATGGGACAGAGGAACACTTGCTCACGCACGCACACGCACACACGCAAATTTGTATTTATTTCCACAGTGTATTCGTGTTTCAGTATGCTCTGAGAGACACTGATCCATTAGCCGCTGGTGGTCTGTCAGTGGGCAGGTGGGGCAGTCTGGTGCCTCACTGGTGGTGCACAGACATCTGTGCGCCTGAGCGTGTTGGAGTGAGAGACGTTTGGAGCCGGTATGCTGTGAGCCAGGAGGGCTCAGCCTTCCCTATATTTGGTATCTGAGTCCCATGTGTGTGATCAAGAGTGTGCCCATGTGTGCCTCTATGTTTGCTGCTTTGGTTATCTTTGACCTTCCGTCTGAATGAGGAATTTCACGGAATTGTTCTAAAAGAGCACAGTAGAGCATAATGCACTGAACTAATTAATGTGAGATAATAATTAGCTGCTTTGTTTATCCCTGTGGGGAACTTGTGAGCTCTTCAGAGGTCAGAGATGGAAAAAAGCTGTGGTTAATGATCCTGCCCCTGGACTCCTGCAAACAGAGATGATTCCAAATGGGTGGATTTGTATAAAAAAAATTTCAATAAAGCAAACAGTCTCATGTTTTGAATCTATATTTAATTATTGTTAGAGGGATATTAGACTTTTAGTGTATATTCATGTTACAGTTCATGATCTCATGTTTGAATTATTTCAAAGATGAGGTGACCATTTGAGATAATAAGCCTGTGGTTGAGTGATCATGTTCTACTACTGTATGAAGTCAGGCAAAAGCAAAGGCCAAGGTACACCCATATATTTATGATGTACCTATGTTCTGCTGACAGATTACCACAAATTGACTATGATGTAACAGGAAACAACCCCAAAACTACACAGCGTATGACAAAGATTTGACTCCATACCAGTAATGTGTCACAGTACATTCAAACTTATTTCTAAAATGAAACACATTAATTCACATTGCATACATGACACAAGAGTTGTTTTACTGTTCTGCAGCTTCAAGTGAACTAAAGTGTAGCCCATTGCAGTATGAGTTTCGAGTTTTGAACTGGTTCCTCTGTGGTCAAAGTTCAGGTTATGTATGACTTTGACCTTGATGCAGTGTGAGGTGTAGTGTACAACCAACAGACACAACATATCTATCAAAATGTTCTCTACTAACCTTAAAGGGACTTATCATGTGGAAACTCATTTATAAGTCCCACATTGCTCTCTGGATGGTAACGTGTTGTCACAACTTTCGCCACACATTAAGTTTCTCTTCTGTCTCTATTAAGGATGGTGTTGGTTTTCAGATGAGACAAATGGATCATCATTTGTGATTCCACTGAAGCTTTCTAGGTTAAGCTTAACTGTTATGAGCTTATATTGAAGAGTCCACCTTTTTGCAATGTGCACCATAAAAAATTAAAAATGAACTGGTTGTGGAGTAAGGAATTTACCTCTGAACCCAGCAGGGGTCTCAGTGTAAGCTATAAAAAAACTATTTGTTGATAAAGTTCTAGAAGAGAATAAGGAAACCCTTTATTTTCATCCTCTCTTTCGACTGTGTCATCTAAAACGGAGAGTTTGGAAAGTCTGACATATTTTGTGTTTAAACTCTGAGCTATGGATTTGCCACAATTTCCTGAAGTTTTAATAATGTTGGCTTTTCTCCAATCCAGTTCAATAGTGAAATGGGAAAGAAATGTTTCTTGTGGCTGCATGTTTTGAACTGTTCATTAGTGGAGCATCCTGAATTAGTAATGTAAACTTTTTACATTTGGCTAACCAGTCATTTGTCTAACAAATGTTAGTTATATAGTATTTTAAGTAATTGTCACCATGTTGTAGAATATTTAAATAACAGATATTGCAAGAAGAAGTTGAACTGCTTGTTTCATTTTAATATGAACTCTGCAGTCTTCTGTTACAGTTATTTTGAGCAACTGCTTTGCAAGCAATCCAAACACTTACGGGTACCTGAGGAGATATTGGAAGTGATATGCTCCAAATAATCAAAACCCAATTTTTAGGGTTTGTAGCCCAGCATCTCCCTCATTACTTAGACAAGACATTCAAATAAGATTTGCTTTAGTGAAATCTGATTTTATCTACTTTAATTCACCAAGATTCCCCCTATTTCCCCCCTCTATACTCTTTATCTGTTTAGTTTAATCCAGTTTCCAATAACCTACTAATTCAGCATAAGCAGTTTTAGACCCACATGATCCAGTTCAGTACAGTGTAATCCCATTTCAATCTGGTATTATCAGGTCTTGAGCAGCTCAGTTCACACTGAGAGTGAATTTGATTTTAGTGGCGGTTAGAGACTTGATCCTGCATCTCTATCTTTCTCTGTGGGAAGGCTGTTACGATTGACCCATAAAGTGGACAGATGGAGACGGGTTTGTCTGTGTCCGCATGAGTCTGTCTGTACCAGCAGTAGCTTCCTCTGGCCTTCTAGTTTTGGCCAGACAACTTCCTTCCGCACACACTTACACATATGCAGGCACACGCAACCACACACACTACCATTGCCTTAAATTGAATCTGATCATACTCAAATTTAAAACCATGTCTTTGTGCTGAAATCTATTATGGAATTTGTTAAATGCTAATGCTTTTATTCCTCAATGCCTTATCTATGTGTTCAAAAAAGATAAAGTAACCCTCACAATCTAAGTGCACCTTGGAATGAGTAAACCCAGATTGTTTAGACTATTTGCTCTCAAAGTGGCAATTTATACTAAAAATGTGCAATACTGTTAAAGTTTGATTCAGAATTTGTATTGCAGTTATCTCATTCAGTATCTCATTCACAAATAAAATATATTTTTTATTTGTGAAAAACAACCTGTGAAAGATATCCTGACTCTCTGTAGTCCCCTGTAGTTGTGGGGACTACAGAGAGATTCTAGGCAAAACATGGAGGTGAAAGTGACTGAGACAGACTTGGCAGTTTGGTTTGATGACCTAAACTTCACTCTGTCTCCGGAGCCTTGCAGCTGCTCTTCGCTGTCCTGTGTGTAATGATGTCAATAAGCAGCTGCAGTTAAGTAACGATACTGATAACCCACCCTGAGCGTCCAAGAGGGACACCCACACCCACTGACACACACTCATTCATATTTGTCAGTCATACTTTGTTGGTTAATTGCAACAAATTGTTTTAGGCTAACAGATACCAGAGCAATAAGTGGACATTATTTTAGTCTCCATGGACAACTAAGGGATCTGTATTTAACTTACAGTTATGTTGGTCTTTTTGTTAGTTATTCAGCTATTGAGACCTGTCAAAGATAAAAAAAGACTCTTCTTTTAGTTTAATTCTGGATTCTATGTGGATGTGGTTGAATGGTTATATTAAGTGAGCCATACTGTTATTTTACAATTTTTGGTGATTTATGAAGTATAATTGGATATTGAAGAGTGCTGAAAAAATGTGATTAGAATGTTCCACCTTCCATATATTTTTTATTTGTGAAAAACAACCTGTGAAAGATATCCTGACTTTATTTTAAGGAATATTGCTACATTCACACATTTTATTTTGGGTTATGGAATTTCTAGTAACTTATTGATTTTTGTGCAAGTTTATAGTCCCTTGTCAAAGTATCAATAACTAGAGCTCTACAGAGCCAAAGCTCAAGTGGAAGAATCTATCAACGGAACAACTATTAATCATTTCTCCACATATCTGGCCTTTCTGGATGCTTTTGTAGATGCGCTCCAGTCATCCTGACTTAAATTGAGATAGTTGGTGCAGAAGAAGGGCAAAAATGTCTGTTTCTACATGTTCAAAGCAAGACATAAAAATCCAAAGACCTACAGCCATACTTGCAGCAAAACGTTGTTTTCATGGCATATACAGTATGTATTGCCAATAAAGCATCTGTAATAAACAGAACAGGAAATATTGTGATTGTTTTTTATAAGAAAGTTTGTGTTAAAAGTGTCTCAGTTTTACAGCAGCTTTTCTTTCCCAAACAAAATGCTGATTATTGTCATTAGAGCTTTGTTTATTTTTAGTTCACCAGATAAAAATGGCTGCGCCAACTATAAAGGTTTCCAAAAGTGCGTTTCCATTTATGAGTGTGCATATAAGCATGCATGCTGGATGATCTGCTCTACCAAATCAAGTATCTAATATTTCTGTCCCTTTTTTTCTTTTGGATCCCTTTCATCCTCTTAGCATTCCTTTTTAGACCACATGGGCAGTGCCATTTTCTCAGTCCCTTGAACTTCATCAAAGTACATCATCTGCCAACAATTTCTTGTAATAACTATAATAACTAGTCCCACATGTTGAAGACTTCCTAAGTAAAGACCTATGTTAGGAGATTCACAGCTGTTCTTGTGATTCCAGTGATAATTTCACCTCAATCAAAATGAAGCCATGGATTTGGGAAACTGGTTTGAATCAGTATCTCAGTTCTTGTCATTTTGCTCACTAAACGTGCAATCCAATTGATTCCCTTGTGAATAATGCAAAGTTTCTGCTTGATCTGCTTGAGATCAAGTTGTGAGTTTCAAAAAAGTCATAAGGCATCAAAAGTATGAGGAATATTACATCATATACTTTGAAATTTGGCTACAGATTTGTGTCTAAATTTGTAACAGAAATATTTTGAAATAAACTCAAGAAGCAGGCACTTGTTAAGGTTTAGCTACTCAAAGTGCTTAGATTTTTATCTTTGTTCATTACCATGTTTTAACATTAAATATTTCATGTTATTGTCTAAATTGTTTCTTAAAGCTAGATTTCACCAATTTATTGGTTTCTGCTACATTGCTTGAGATTAGCAATATAAACTACCACTTTTTCCCATTATTTTGGATTCAAACAAGGTCATGAAAACAATTCTGTTAAGGACACTTACATCAGATTTACTTGACAACTGGACTGATAACTACATGGAAAAATTAAAGAAACACATGGGGACTCGGATGCAAAGCAAATAAAAACAATAGCAATACCAGTTTCTTTTGGAGACCAATCGACTTTGATGAGTGTGGAGTATGAGGAGAGGGTACTGTGGCTCTTTGACCGATCTTTCAAGGGGTGTGTGTGTTTTTCTGGATTTAAACTTTGAAGATCCTGTCCTATACCAAGACTGATTGGAACTCCACCCTCTTACCATCTGCCTTCCCATCTGACACCACAGCTTGGTTCTTTCCGTTTTAATCAACTTTATTTTTCACTAATGTAGCTAAATCTTGGCCTTCTCTTTATTACCAAACTTCCTCCCTCCTGCAGTGACATCTTCTCTATTAGATCTTTCTACATTGC
Organism: Girardinus metallicus; assembly: GCA_903067095.1. Taxonomy (NCBI): domain Eukaryota; kingdom Metazoa; phylum Chordata; class Actinopteri; order Cyprinodontiformes; family Poeciliidae; genus Girardinus; species Girardinus metallicus. The sequence continues at coordinate 6,047 of CAEGAE010069484.1, read as the reverse complement.
CCTACAGTTGAAATACATTCTGGGGTGTTTTTCTTTGTTGTCTCTATTCCATACCAGATCCACTTATTTTTAGTTTCCCATGGAGAAGAACATTTTCTCATTATCTCATTTTTGACCATTACTGAGGTAATGAAGGGTGAAAGAGGTTCTGAGCCTCAGTGTATGTTTTTATTTCTATGAAGCAGAAAAAGTCAGAAAAGAAACTATTACACTGAGTTCGTGTTGTTCTAAGACAAGAATATTTCAGTTAACTTCACATTTTTTTCTTTTACTTTCTTTGACAATTTTATTAGGGGCTTGACAAAACACATTATATGCAAAACAAGCTGTTTTAATATTTTAATCCTGATAATGTCTTGTTTTGTAATTGGTTATCAGCTTGCAATGAGAACAAAGACAGTCAATGATTTAGGCATTAGGCCTACGCCTGAATCACTGTAATACAATTAATGAGACACAGTGTTTGTAAATGGCTGCCAATATGATGGAACTTTAGACAAAATTAAAGTTCATAAAAATGATTTAAGGGCCTCTGCATTGTGGCTGCTGGAGGCTTCCCCCTGGGCTCTCCTCTGCTCCTCTCTGGAGGGAAGACGGGTGTGATTGGTGATGCTCCTAGGGCTCCATGCTCAGGGGGCCTCTGGAAGTGTGGGGCTGTCACATCTGCCTCAGCTAAATGGGGCCCAGGTCTGTGGCTCCCCACACCTGTTATTGAACACTCCTATGGAGAAACCTTACATAGACAGGCACACACACAACCACGCGCGCGCGCAAGTGTTTAAACTCAGGTGTTTTCATTTATACTCATTGGCCTCCTCTCTTTATAATGAGATGAAGGACTGTGGTTGCCACTAAATAATTGTTGCTTTAACTTGTACTGTATACTAAGTAAATATTGAAATCAAAATTGTTCACAATGATGAGTCAATAATTAAATAAGCATTGAATTACAACAAAATACAAACTTTTTAAGCTTTGTGTCCAATGAGAAACATAAAAGAAGTTACAGTAAAACATATATTAATTTATTTACGGCATATTCTTTTATTTGTTATTATTGCATACATCTCAAGCGGAACATCATGGCGACTGCTTGCTTGTCAAAATAAATCTGCTGCACCTCACCTTGATGGACAACACTTTTGAGTACCATATGTAAGACAAAAAAAAGAACACTGTAACTTCTTGTATGTTTCTCACTGGACCCAAGGCAAAGTGTGTATTTCGTGGTAATTCAATGCTTTGCGGTGGAATAGATTCTTTCTTCTTTTTCAAATTATTGACTCATTTTTTAAACAATTTTGACTTCAATATTTTCTTAAATAAACAACAACATAATAATTGAGCAGCGTCACGTTCATCTTCCCACGCCAAATCTTAATGTGCCCTTGGGCAAGGCACTTTACTTCAAATTGCTTACCAACCTACGTATTTGTGTGTGAGTGATGTGATTGCCATTGTAGGGTAAAAGTGCTTCGAGTGGTCAGCATGAATAGAAAAGCTCTACATGAGTTCATTCTGTTTATCGTAACAGCAATAACATCATTTAGAGCTTTTGCAAACATTTTCACCACAGATGCCAATAGACACAGAGGCCCTCTATGCACTGTATGAAAACAGTGTAATGACATCATTAAAATATTCACAAAAACAAACTTGACACTAGGCTCAGTGATGTAATGATAATGTTATCTTTGACAGTTGGTTTTAATATGAATTTATGAACACAATATAACATTTATGATAAGATCCATTCATTTCTAACAGCTAAGATCATTTGACACTGTATCTATTAGTAATAGGTTTGAGCTTGAGATATGCAATATGGGTGTCATTTATTCAGTGCAATGCCATTGTGTTGCATCCTAAATTACCATGACAGCAGCTGAATCCACTCATCACTCCTTTAATCTTATTGTTTCTTACTCAGTTGAACGCTTCTTATCTACTTCCTTCTGAATCCAGTTTTTTTTCTTTATTATAAATTCTTATCTAATTGATTTAATTAACCATGACTCTTATCTTCTTCCTAGTATCACTGATTTCTTCTATAGAAAATGAAAGATACCAAATATCACAGTTCTGCAGCCTACTGCCCGCAGGGTTTGGGCCCTGCTGTTAAAGCTCTGTCATATGTGCATCTGTCTTTTCTATGTACCAGCTCTGTTACAGATTTTACAAGCTCCACTTGAGCTGGAATTATTGACTACACTGGTAAAGTTCCTGCCACCAATGATATTTGGCCCTCTGGGGCTACATGGAGTTACAAACTGTGAAAAATGTGGAAATAGAGCAAGAACTGACTGGCTTTGAACACGATGAAGTGAATATGCACCCCTAATGCACGGGGTGGTTTCTGCTGTGATGGAGGGGTTTTGTATTGCTGACCTGCCAGAGGATGGCTGACAGCTCCTAGCTTGACTGGGAAATTCAGTGACTCCAATGAAGAGTGGGAGGGAGCTAAAAACATTCATTTGTGTAATTAAAAAAAAGCATATTTCATTTCAAAATAACGTCAATACAACCTTTAATGCCAACACATCATAAATAAATATATACAAATATGAAATATTTTTTAATATAATAACATAACACTGAACACAAAAAATGGGCCCAGTCGGCATTGACAATAACACATCATAATGACTGAGAGCAGTGAACTTCTAGAACATCTGCTTTAATCATGAGCACTTTTTGATGATCGGTTTACCATAACATTTGATTAGAAGCAGTTGACTGCTAATTGCTCTTCTAATTTCTGTGCAGACAATAAGTGTTTACTTGTTTTTATTAACATTCTTTCTTGCTTAATAAAAACAAGAAACATTTAAAATACTGAGTTCTTCTTATTCATAAGTTGTAATATATTGATCTGATTCCAAGGCCGGTGTTTCAGAAGGCTGTTTTTGTTTTTGTCTCTTTCTTCGTCCCTGATGCATTATCTGACCCACTGTGGCTTGTTACATCTGTCCTATTTGCCCATTCTCCATGGTCGTTGTCATTCCTCCATCCCTCCCATGTGGCCCACTTCCCAATCCCACTTTCCTACAGCACATGTGTGTATGTAAGACAGATCATTTCTGAGTAAAATGTTTGCCAAATTAGAGGCTTAATCTCCTTTGGAGAGAATTATAACCCAGGCACAGACACATGCACTTAGAGGTAATCTGCATCTTATCTTCACAAAATCCATCTATTTGAGAGAAATGAATCCACCAATCATTTGGGCAATTTTAGCTAAGACCAGCTAAACTAAAGACATTGTCTCATAAGAGTTTGGTTGTCTGTGAAAAATGTAAGGCCTGTTGTTTTGGACTGAAATACATACTGCGTTCTCCAGTTTGTTTCTTTTCATCTTTTGGTTGGAAATCAGTTTGGATCAAACAGATCTCTTTGCTTCTCATCTACTAGGAATGACGAATGAATGCATAAGTCTGAGTCCTTTGATTTGGAGTATTGGCCGATACAGAGTCCCAATCTGATACTTTGAAAATATTTTAAAAAATGAAGAATAGCAAAGAAACAGTTCCAGGATGTCCCTCATTTTATATTTTATCCACCTTATTTGTCATTTAACAGAACACTGAAGCTGTGTGAATAAAATGCAGATATTTATTTTGGTGCAACAGTTTCAGTGTAAACAAGCAAACAAAAAACATACATTATGTAACACGAATGACTATATTTTTATATCATATTTATTGTAATGCAGAGCAGGATCATCGTCAGTTTTGTTTGTTTTAATGTCCCGTGGCATGATTGATTTTGCTTAGTTTTCTTGCCGGTCAGAGGTAGAGTCGTTGGTGTGCTTTAGATTACTGCCCTGCTGCATAACCCCAGGACATCTTAGTTTTAAATCACACACTGGTAATTTCCTCACATAATTTTCCGTTAAGAGAGCAGAATTATGGATCCATCCACAGCAAGTTGTCAAAGCAGTTTTGGTAAGCCTGTTGCTTTTGGATACATTCACCACTTTTTCATGTTTTCTTGACTTGTGCATAATTACTCACTGTGGTTAATTCAGTCCAACAGATGTGGCTTTTTAACCCTTACTTTCTCTCATCTGTTTTTTTTAATTCCCCTACTTTTAGGACATGAGTTGTTGCCCATTCATCATCTTTTAGCCTACTTCATGTTGTCAGAGTGGTCTTGATTAAGTGATTCCCAGATTCTGCAGGTCAAGTTTTTTAACCCTTACAGGAAATCAGTAAGGATTTCCTGTTAATCAACACTGTTTCCCTCAACACTGTTGATTAATCCCAACTGTTCTCTTATTTCTTCTCTATTTTTTTTTTTTTAGAAAACTTCCTGCAAGATAGAAAATTAAAACATAAAAAATATGTAAATCAGCATGTTGCAGCATGATTTGAAGATTTATTTATGAATTGAGGATAGAGGAAAGCATCAAACTCAATCTTGTTTTTTTAGTTTTATGCAGTGAATCCCTGTGAAACTAAAACCCTGTCCATTTTTTTTCTTCATCTCATTGCTGAAAGAGTCATCCTGCTCCTGTTCTTGAAAAGGCAAATACTCTAAATATTTTATGATTAATATATATAATTCAAATCCCTATGTGATGAATTATTCATGGTCTGGTGGGATTTTGTGGATACTTGTCTTTGTTACTGATAGCCTGCTGTTTCATCTCAGTGACAGCCTGTACTGCGTGTGTGTATACGTGTGATTTCTTTTTTTTTTTTTTTTTTGCCAGAGGATGAGCGTCTCGGACTCATCAGTCTGATAATCATCAATCATATATTTTGCTGTAAGCCTTGGCTTACCTCCCACACCTCTTATTAGCAGAGAGGAGAAACATTCTTTAAAAAGAACATGAAAAGTTGAATAAACTGCAGTTGGTCAGTGCAAGTGAATGACCTCTAGGCTGATTGATGGAGTGATGCTGAAGTGAAGCTGTAAGGTCAATCAGCCAGCAAAAACTTAACAAGCAAAGCAGCTGAGAATAAGAGTGTGCATGCACACTCTAATGGTTAAGGTCAGATCCAGATGAAGCAACAGAAGGTCATACGGAAAACCATCTTTACACACATTTAAAATCATTTTTACTTTCAGGGTGTGTTCGAGTGACAGAAATCCTGAAGTTTTTTCTTGCCTGTATCACATTATGGCTTTGCTGTGCGAAGTGCAACTGTCTGTTCTGGACTAGAGTGTGCACATGTATGCATGTGTGCTCACAGCAGACCATTGGCCCACCCATCTAATATGCCACCTGATCCAAAGCACCCGGACGCCCCAAAGTCATTACACATTGCTACCCAATCCCTTAATGCCTCCCTCTGACCTCTCTGGGGTCTCAAAGCTGTGCAGGCCCACCAAGCACAAGCAAACGCACACATGTGATGAGTTAATATGGCTACAATTATTGTTCATTCCAATGATAAACAGTCATAAGAAGGTGATGCAAAGGTCAAACCAAAATCCCACTGGATTTTTTTGTCCATAAATGTTTTGGTGTAATTGTTTAAATGGGTGTGGGTTGTGCCATTTGTCGTATATAAGAAATTTTGGGTCTTTTACGTATTTTTTTTGGGTGTTGACATAGTGAAAAAGATTCTAGGAGGACACTGAGCTCACAAGATAAGCTGATGTACAACATATGGCTCACAGGAGCAACACAAGACAAGGTTGTAACTGTATTTCTTTAAAAAGAGAGAATTGTTTTATTGTATTTCTATGTCAAAAAGGAAATAAATGTTTCACAAAATATTTTTGTGATCTTTATAATATAATTCACTCCATATTTTATTAGTATCTTCTTTTTGCTTCCACAAACAGAGTAAATGTTTTACCGATCAGAAACTGTTTTGTAAATGTTAATATAATCTCTGCTGAAAATTGGTAGAAAAATTAATAAGGCACAATAGTTGTGGGGAAAAATATTCTTACTAAACTAGTGGAAATAGATTAACACCAATTATTGCTGAATTTCCTAATGAAATAAAAGCATGTTCTATCTATCTATCTATCTATCTATCTATCTATCTATCTATCTATCTATCTATCTATCTATCTATCTATCTATCTAT